>JAFVLL020008446.1:86914-117909 GCA_021397915.2 Tor tambroides
AATCCGATATTACAAAACCGATATCCGATTATGGTAAAATGCTTAAATATCGGGAAAAATATCGGTAAATCGATATATCGGTCGATCTCTAATCCTTACCCTGCTAAAAACAAAAAACAAAAAAAACAATAGAAACCATCACAGAAATTCTTATGGTTTCCATTAAAACCATTACAAAATTCCTTTATATAGTGTATTTTGGGCATTATTGCAATAGGAATTACTGTTGTTCACTTGGTTCCCATCTGCCATATTACATCCCACCAATAGAATCCATCAAATGCCAGTAGACACCATTATATTAAAACCAATACAATTCCCATTATAACCCTTAAATCCATTAATTTTTCTAATGTGTTTTGGGAGGGATTCTATTGTTTTATCAGCAGGGAAGATTATAATGGTATTACTACTTTTACAGAATTTACTTAATTACTGAACTTCACTAGAAAGATTTGTTTATTTTGTGTAAATAAAGAACTGTATTACTTTAGTCAATTATTAAAGTATTACATAGGTTACATAAGCTCATTTATTCATTTAAGTATTTGGGATTTTAAGAACAAGTGGAAAATGTGCTGAATGTTTCATTTCATCCAAGTGAAATTAGCAAGCAGCTAGACTGAATTTACATTTGTTTTAAACGTGGAGCCAGGCGCGAGTTGACGCAAGTTGCATGCGTGCGTCAAGCCTCGTCCATATTGCCAGATGCGCTCGTATACAGACTTGCGGTGCGGGGCCGGGCACGAGACCACAAATATAAATGAGCATTATGAAACAGGCTGCGTGTGTGCGGCAAGTGTAAACGGCTCGTCCATGAGCCGTGGGATACGCGCTGCGTGGGGCAGACAGGAGCAAGGAGCTCTTATGCGTTGTGGCACAGCTCTTGCAAATTACCTTTTTCGAAGCCGAAGTAATCTCATATTACTCATATTTTTTTTTGTATTACTTTGCCTGACTATTGATCTGACCTTGTAGATGCCATAATCCCACTCGCTCTCTCTTGCACGCGCTTTCTATTAGTTTTTTTTTTTTTTTTAATGGTGGGAGTTTACGCGGTTGGCTAGAGCATTGCTGATTGGGGAGAACCGAGGTGCGCTCACGCAACTGGTGAGTAAGACTGCCATTCAAGGCTGGCAGTCATGCATTTGTGTTTGCTCTGGAACAGAGAATATCGCGTCCACATCGCAGGATTTGCGATTAGTAAATCGCAACGTCTCAAATCGCGATTGTGGTTCAATTTCGATTAAACGCACAGCTCTAGTTGTAACTAATGTTAACAAAGATGAATAAATATGAATCTTTCATTGATAGTTCATTTTAATTTAATGCATTAACCTTAACAAATATGGAGAAAAAATAAAATAAAGTTAACCATGTTACCTCTAAAACAAACCATTTAGGAGCCAAATCACTTCAGACAATAAATTACAGAATCATTCGATAACGATTCAGAAATACATTAGTTCATTTTTTTTTGTAGTATTTGAAAGTATATTTTTTGAAGTATTTGAATAAGAGTACTATTATTCATTCATTAAATGAAAAGTCAGTAAATAAACTAATAAAAGTCTTGCTAATCTAAAATATACAATCACAGCAATGGCTCCTGTTTTATTTTGAATTGGCTCAATAAGGGATTCATTTGTGAACACAATTTTGGATAATCCACTGTCATCACAGAGTCTGATTCAAAATGCCAACTCATAAGTTCTAAAGTGTTTCATAAATACTTCTGACTGATTCATTAAACCGGTTCTTAAGCATCACATGTCCATAATTCAGACACTGGGGCTTAAGCTGATTTTTTACGATGTTCTTAATCATCTTAATTATTCCACACACACATAATAATGATAATACATTATTATATTGTTTTCTTGGTAGCTGTAAAAATGAAAATAAAAGCTATCAATTATAGTCATAATTGTAATTATATAGTCATAATGTGTTGGAAAAATGGCAATAAATATTATACTAAACATATTAAAATCATGTTCATTAACTAAAACCTTATTTGTAAACAAGTGTTATAGGCATGCATATCAAGCAATGGGAACTACTGTTTAGCATGCAAAAACCTTAAGAAGAACAGAACTCACTCCTATGTGGGACCTCATTTGGCTGGGGTGCGGTCCAGCAGTATAGTACCCGTCCGGTGGGTATCTGTCTCTGGATGACATTTCCTGGGAGTGGTACAGAGAACCCGCAGGCCCTGCTGGAGGTGGAGGCATAGCACCCGTGGGAACATCCAAAGGAACCGGGCTCATCCTGACCAAGTCGTCTCTTGGCGGGGCAAACGGAGGTGGGGGCGCGGGGTAGTGTCCGTGTCTGCGACTGTAATGGGAAGGCGGTGCGTACGTGTGGGCTGAGAAAGGGGGACCAGAGTGGTGGCTCGGATATTGGCGATCTGGGCCGTATCCCGGGTAGGGCTCTGGGTAGGGTGGCACTGCAGACTCGCCCGGGGGAGGTGGATTACGGACGTAGCGGGGAGGAACATACTGTGGAGGTTGGTATGGGTAGGGGTTGCCTGTAAGAAAACAAAGTTTATGACCATTATGACACAGCATGACTAATATTCACTTTAAAAATTAGGTGCAATAAACATTTTGATTTGAATGAGCGACTGACTAAACATTTTATACTGCAAAGAAAAGTGGCCAGTTTGCACTTGGTCACATGCACAATTTTGCTGCTGTTCCTTAAAACTATGACTACGGTGCTCATGGACAGTCTATAGACTGGACAATATCCAGAGGCAGCTCTCTTGTCCTTGTATTTGGTCTTGCATGATAAACATCATAGCAAATAGAAAAAAAACTGAACGGCTGTTTAAAAACATTGAAATACTACTGAAACTGCCTTTCTTCTCCATGAAAAGCAGGTGTCAGAAACAAAGTTGTACAAATGAATTCAGGCATTTCCAGGCATTATGCGCAATAAATTGGTATCATATTAGTTTTACATGGCCATGTCTTTTATTATTGACCAATGTAGACCAATGTCTAATGCTCACTTAAAGTTAATCTTTAAAAATTATTTAACACAAATAAATGTAATCTTGCTCAAGCTGTAAACGGTTTCACATAGTTCAGTCCAATTTGGTGAACTGGTTATGGATTACAGGTAAAAACAGCTTCTTGCATAGACTGATCATTTCGCTTTGTAAGACCTCAATATATCGTCAGAAGCCATGAGTTTTGTGTTGCAAGATATGCTTTTTTTTTTTATTCTAAAAGTGACAGTAGCCATTGACTTGCATTTAATGAATAAACAAGGACCTTTTAGCTTTTAGCTAAAAATCTTTACTGTTCTACTGAAGAAGAAAAAAGTCACCTACATCTTGAATGTCCTGAGGGTGAGTAAATTAACAGTAAATTCTCTATTTTTTGGGGGTGAACTATCCCTTTAAGAACGTGCTACTGAGGTGCTCTCTCTTAACACCACAAAAACAGTTAACCTATCAAAATAAACCGCGTAACATATATAATAAAGGTGTATCAGTGCACATTTCCCACCAGTCCTGTGTAGGGCTTGGCGATATATCTCATGCGATATGCATGCGCATCTTGTCAGTAAAGCCGGTTCCTTGATTAGCGGTAAATCTCCATCACCTGTTTTCAAATGGAGCAGCATTTAATACACAGTAGAGGTCGACCGATATGGGTTTTTCTCTGGCCGATGCCGATGCCGATATTTAGAAATCAGGGCAGCCGATGGCCGATATGTTTGGCCGATTTTTTGGCCGATTTTCTTTCTCTTTTTTATTTTTTTCCCTTGACCGATTAATACAATCAGTTAAACAGTTTAAAAAGTCATTTTTTTTCAGTAATTTATCAAAATATTTAAAAAGGTTTGCTGCATGGTTAAAATATGCTATGTATAAAAAACTGCGGTTTTTAGAAGAGAAGCGAAAAGTCGACGTATAGAATCACATTTTATTATTTCATTCAGAAATAGGCCTAATGCGACGTGAAATGTTTACAAACATTATAATAAACACTGTAAACATAGTTAGGCTATTTTAGTTACCCTCACTCCACAACAAATTCTTTCAATTAACAGTATTTAGAAAAGAACAAGAATTAAAAATATAAAAAGCTAGCTATAAACGACAAGCCAAAACAAATTAATTTAGGCTAAATCGAAACTGAAACCAAATGTTTCCGTATTCGCGATGTATTTGAATGCCAAAATATTATTTATTATGCACTTCACAGAATTACTGAATTTCACAGGATTTGTTTATTTTTTATAAATAAAGAACTGTATTTCTTTAGTCAATTATTATAGTATTACATGTTACATGGGCTGATTTATTCATTTTAAGTATTTAGGATTTTAAGAACAAGTGGGAAATGTGCTGAATGTTTCATTTCATCCAAGTGAAATTAGCAAGCAGTTAGACTTAATTTACATTCGTTTTAAACGCGGAGCCAGGCGCGAGTTGACAGGTTGCGCGCGTGCGTCAGGCCTCGTCCATATTGCCAGATGCGCTCGTGAGAGACTTGCGGAGCAGAACCGGGCGCGAGACCGTGAGTATAAAAGAGCATTACGAGACAGGCTGCGTGTGTGCGGCTCGTCCGTGAGACGCGGGAGACGCGCAGCGTGGGGCAGAGCGGAGCGAGTATGAGAAGCATTCAGAGACACGGGCTGTGTGCGCGGTCTTCTGAATTAGCGAACATGCAGTATAAACTTATTTCAAATTAATCTGTTGGGGCGATACAATGTGTAAGATAATGTTCATGTAGCCTACTAATAAAAACATCTAAAAAGTATCTTTTATTCTCCAGTACTGAAAGCAGAACCGAGCTCTCAGCATGCGTTGTGATGCAGCTCTTGCAAATTACCTTTTTTGTTCGTTTTCTGTCATTTCGAGGCTGAAGTTACATACGTTTTTCTTTAGTTTTAATTCACCTAACTTTCGATCTGACCCTTTTTAAATGGTGGGTGTTTATGCAGTTGGCTAGAGCAGTGCTGATCGGGGAGAACGGAGGTGCGCTCACTCTATTGGTTAGTAAGACTGCCACTCAAGGCTGGCAGTCATGCATATCCTCTGGAACAGAGTAATATCGCGTCCAGATTGCAACGTCTCAAATTGCAATTGCGATTCACTTTTGATTAATTGCACAGCCCTACCAGGTAGTTCTCTCTTCAAAAAGTTAGCAGGCAGAGGGGGACATCACAGGGTTATCCGTTGTGCCAGTGGAATGGCAATCTGCTTGCCGCACGAGGCAGCATCACCTGTTGCTTGCAGACGCGCCTGTATATTAATCGGCCTAATTTGCATCACAATCGGCCGATGCCGATTAATTAAAAAATGCCAACAATCGGCCGATTAATCGGCCTGCCGATCAATCGGTCGACCTCTAATACACAGAGCCATAGTTCACTGACAAGCTACGCAATATCGCGGTCATTATCGCAGATGAATTGCCTTCACCTATGGATTACTTTCATTTAGTTCAAATGGTGACAGCATGAACTAAAGCTACAAGTTTAGAACACAAAACTACAAGTTACAACCCCGAACTGTGTCTGGTTATGTATCAAGTCCAGTAATAAGTTCAGAGTAGAACAGGAGAAGAATTGGAGAGCCTGCATGCTGCAATCTGTGATGTTTTATAAACAGATATATACACTTAATGTTCAAATGTTTGCAAGTGATCTGCTGTCCTTGAGGTCATTTTGTATTTTTTACATCATAATAAAATAAGTCTTTTACCACAGTAAAGTGACTTTTACTTGTGATGCTTGACTGTTGTGTTTCTATTTTCATTGCCTCACATTAAACCCGTTTTTCTCTAAATTCCATTCCTGAAAATCAGCTATCTGCCAACTTCAGATAGCCATAACTTTTGTTACACTCAAGCTATGGACAAAATAAAAACAGTTTTGGAAAGGGCTTGAAACCATCTTTTCATATAATATCAAAACTTGAAAAAGGTCAAATTTGTGTGTCAAAAAAAAAGTGTTGGGTTTTCCTAGATTACATCACATATGAAGTCCTCTGCTTCCAAGATTCTTGGAGCTCTTTAATGCCAGTGTTGCTTCTCAGAGTTTCACACAAAGTTTATCTTTAAGAAGTTTTCATATAATACTGTGTTCAGGTCTTTTAAAAAAAGATGTAAAGAAAGAATGCTGGGTACTGCCAAGTCCAACCAACAAATTGAAATAAACTAGGCTGATTTGTTAACATAAGGAAGATATGAGGATTTATATGTAAACAATTAACTTGAATATTAGGGCTGAGTTTTCACTGGATATATGAGGTACAGTACAAGCCAAATTTTCTCAAGGAAAAAAAAAACTCTCTCAACTAATGCTGTAAAATATACATGAGAGTCAGTTGTTACTAGGCCTAATTCCCTCAACACTTCAGATGTTAAGGGGTCAGAACAAACAAAGAATGTAATTAAAAAAGGAATTTTATTTTGCCAACACATTTCAGTGCACAGGCCATCATCAGGGCTAAAAAATAAATAAATAAAATAATAATAATAATAATAATAATAATAATAATAATAATAAATTCAATGTGGATATATTATTATTCATTTTTTTGCATAAATATTTTTGCATAAATGTCTTGGAGTTGTGCACTGTATGTTTATTAAAACTATGTGTGTCATTGTGTATTTATTTCTGAAAAAAATATTTGGCTATTTTTTTACTTTTTTTTTTAAGTTTGAATTTTGCCCTTGTTTGTATTTAAAGGAACCCTTGTATACCTGCAAACTTTTAACCCTGATTAATGTCTGTGCGCCAAAATAAAATTGGCAAAATAAAATTCCTGTTTTAATTACATTCTTTGTTCTGACCCCTTGACGTCATAAGTGTTGAGGGAACTAGGCCTATTTTTAATTTTCAGTTTAATTGATAGTTTTTTCCTTTTTATAAAACAATAAAATGCTAAAAACTGAAGAGTGTGAATTCACAACATTTTAATGTACATAATGAATAATGGATAATCATTTCAACATTTGCTTAACATAAGAGAAAGACTCTTTTCTGCTTGCTGCAATAAATCGCTATTTTTCTGCACTAAACAAGTGAATTTGGTGAGATATTTTCAGAGATGATAAGCAAGATGTTATAGAATAATAATTGAATGAAAACCTAATTTTGACCAAAAAATTCGACCACGTGACTTTTGACCTATTTTTCGAATTTCCTGAAAACGTCCCAGCGTGACATCCGATGGGTTTTCCTAGATATCCATATGAGCAGATCCACTCACCTGTTTGGTACTGAGCATCATACTGAGATCCTGAGGGAGGAGGTCTGGCTGGCTCTGGATAGAAGAGCTCGGGCTGCTGTTGTGGATACATCTGTGGAGCACCTCTGGGCACGACTGGCACCTGCTTGGACATGGGTAAGTGCTCCGCCCTGGGGTGAGGCACAGGGTGGGGTGTCAGGGCCAAGCTAGATTTATCCAAACTTAAGAGAAACAAGAGGAAGAAATGAGTCAGTCGTAACATTGTTCCTTTCTGTTAAAGCCAAACCTATTAAGCACAACTTCTCACTATCTCAGCACTTTTGCTGTTACTCTAAAGAATTCAGAAACTGTAGTCTTGACAGAAAAGCATGGAATGAGAAGTCAAACTGAGAAGCAAAGGCTTACGAGTCAGGTGGCGACCCGGGAGCACTCAGGCTAGTGGCGTCCATCTTGGGCTTGAGTAAGAGGTCATATGTGGAGGGGTCTGTGCCTCTGGGGATGAGCTGGGGAAGAGGACCCCCGTTGGTAAGCACAGAGGCCTTTCGCCCAGGCTCCAGCGTGACCACCTCCTCAGGCAGCAGGCCAGGGGTGCAGGGCACTCGTGCAGCAAGACGTTTGTTCATTTTACGGTACCTGCAGAGCAAACACCAAATGAAATTGATTATTAAGCAAGTTTGTGGTTTAACACTAACCAGACATGCAAGATGTTACAACGGCGCTCACTTTTCCAGCTCCTCCTGAGAATGGGCGAAGGTGCAGCTAGCTCCTCTGGGACAGCCTCCTTTCTGCTTCATGTCTCTGCACATGTACGTCTTGTATTTGCTGTGCTGGGGTGGCTGCTGTGTGTCGGCACCCTTCTTGCTGTGGTTCTGGATGAAGTCCACTAGGCCGTGAACCACCGTCTTTACTGCCACCAGCCCTTTCTCCAGCTGCTCCCAGGTGGGAGGAGGAGCATCTGAATAAAGAGGAATCAAAGCAAAACTGATCAGAGAACAGAACAGGTGCAGATGTTAATTTACTCTAGGGGTGGGTGCCATGACCTTAAACCTTAAATTACAGTAGGAGTAATTTCATACAAATTTATTTACATAGTTTTTTTATCTTAAAAATGCTGCTAATATATTATACATTTTTATATTATTATTATACTATTACTTAAAAAATGTTTTTGAAAGAAGTCGCTTATTCGCACCAAAGCTGAGTTTAATTCACTAAATATACAGTAAAAACACTAATATTGCAATAAAACAAACTGCCTTCAAGTGTGAAATATTTTCAAATTAATCTATTCCTGTGATGGCAAAGCTGAATTTTCAACGGCATTTTCTGCAGACTGCAGTGTCACATAATCCTTCTTAAATCACTCTAACACGCTGATTGTTTGTGAAGATCATGATAAATTTTTAAAAGTTTCTTTGTAAACAAAAAAACAACAGCATTTATTTGAAAATGAAACGTACAAATGTCTTTACTGGCATTACATATTCCGCCATATTGCTAAGCTTTAATTCAGTATCTCATATGCTCAGTCATCATATTATGTTTGCCTGTGTTAACAAACCTGGACTGGGGTCGATGTTAGCAAGCAATTCAAGGTGAGGTCTCAGCCGGTTAAGATTGGCAGGGTCACCCGTCCTCTGCAGTGCGATGGTCAGCTCCTGCACGCTCTGAGCAAACGACGCTGGGGTCTGCAACTGAAAGACAAACAGTCATATTCCCTTTATCCATTATTCTGAGACAATGCTATTTATGTCATTTGAAAGAGTGCAGGAAATTCTCAAACCATGCAAACAGATGGCAGTTATACCTTGTCAATGATGGACTGCATGTGGGACTTATGAGACTGGTCTCCATACAGCAGAGACGACCACTGATCGGGAGCAATGCGGAGCCCTCCCTCCATTGCGATTTGAACGATCTGAGAGTCGTGTTCCCGCCGAAGTGCCTCATATGTGCGGAACTCCTCTTTCAACTGCATTAGCGATGAATCCTCATCTCGCTTAGTCACCTACAAAACAGAAGAGACTCAATTATTGCAAATAAGATGTTGAGGGGCTGAAAACGTTAATTTGCACATTAAGAACATCAGAATCTAATTAATCCCAACAGATCTGAATATGAATTAGAAAAGATTGCAAAAAAACTCATAAGATGCTTCCGAAAAGCTCAAGATCAAGTGCACAATAAAGGGCAACTACCTTGAAGCAGGAGGCACGGTAGAGGAGCTGAACAACATGTCCAATACTGGTTTTGGAGGCCTGAGGAAATCTTGGTTCCAGTCTCTGGACCACAAAGAGGACCAGAACCTTCCTGGAAAGAGCAGATCCGTCTTCCAAGGCCAACAGCACCAGCTTTAGTGCCTCCTCCTGCATGGCTGTAGATAAAAAGGGGTGACATAAGACACGACAACTTCCACAAGGCCAAATTTTTGCGATGACCATTTGTGTTGGTGTGAACAGGATTTTAAAGCGTCATCCTACCGGGGCCCAGGAACTGGCAGCCTCTGGCTCTGACAGCAGCCCACAGGTTGGAGGAGAGCTGCTGGGGGTTTTGGTGCTGCAAAATGAGCTCAGTAACAGTTCTTTCGCCCAGAGAACGGGCCGCCCGCATGGCCCTGACTCGTCCTTCCTCTTCCACCAGCTGACAGTGCACCAGAGTCACCAGCTTCCTCTGCATGGGGCGGCTCAGCATGCTCTGAGCAGCATTACTCAACCCCACTCCTAGAGACAGCCAAAAATACACATCAATCAATTGGCCATGCCCATTACACTGGCTTAAAGTTGGCATGAAATGAAAATTCACGCTATTTTCTAAATGTATCTTATTAATCTTTCTGTGATTTGTCTGAACAGGCTTCACTTTTTTAAAAACAAAACTGTGAGGAAACATTTTTTAATCAAAATATCATAACTTGATCTTCTAGTAAAATGACTGAAACAGCTATGTTTAATTAGTGCTTGTCCTTTGACACATTCTAACTATGTCAGCAACTTCTTGATGACAGCAATTTCTTTTCCACACTGTGAGTGAGCTACAGCATGTCAGCTGTGTGGATGCTAGCAATTTCAATCAACCTGCATTTTTATGTTTTCTGTATATGCATGGACAAAAATTCAATAAACATTATTTGTAGCATGCATGCCATCCAATAATTGCAATAAGCTTTGTGCTTTTTGTTATAAAAAAGTCTTAGATTTCAAATTGTCAATTTTATTACTAAATTTAAACAAATGAATGTCGTTGTGACACTTTTTGTGACTCTTTTCAGCCACCTCAGTTCAAGTGCCACGCGAACAGATCATCTCTTCCAATTTACTACTACTTATAGCACAAAATAAACATGAATGAACATCAGAAGGTTTGTTGAAATAACTTACTAAAATGTATCATGTCTTATGTAATTGTTCAATCAGCATTTCAACTGCAGAAAGATGATGTCATGTAACATTACATTTATCTTAGAAAAGCCATTCAATATCTATAGCTCATTAGTTAATATCTATAGCTCATTAAAAAATAACTTTAGAGAGGAGCATTTTGCTAAATATATGCACTACATTACATATTCAATGTAATTTCACTTAACCTGTTAGAGATACCTTTACTATTTAATGAAAGTTTGAGTAAGGTTGTCGTGAAAATAGGTTTATTACAGCTACACTTTAAATGCTTACATCTCAACAATGAATTGGAGTAGAAACATCATATCATTATAACGTTGATTTCAAACTGACTAATGTGAAATTTAAATGTTTGTGTAAAACAGATTATTAAATAAACTATTTTCTTTTCTGGCAAAATGAAAATTGTGATTAAGATTTTATAAAATTCATTGAGTTGCATGACTACTTTTAAGAGCATATGTGAGCATGTCAGTTACCTCGTGCACTGCTGAGGGGTTTGAGGTAGAGGGCCAGCTCCTCAACGCACTGCCGTGCCTCATCATAATGCTTGGTGTCCTCTGGACACGTAATGAGTGCCACGGGTTGCTGTTTGGGCACCTGAGAGAGAAAGACAAATTAAATGAAGCACACAGTGATAGACCTTAAAATCTGTGGTTATGCTTAGGGCTGTGCTATTGATATAGACAACCGCACTACCGCAGTGGTAGAGTGCCACTCTGGTGGCAGGATACCACTGGCGGTGGTAAGGCAAAAATACAATAATAGTAATAATTGCACACAAGTTAAGTACAAAGCTTTGTTTACAAAAGAAACAACACTTTTACAACTAAATATTGCGAAAATGGAAACACTTGGATTTGTGCTGAATGAGGGGTACGTGAGCCCGTAAATTTATGTTGGCTTTGTATTCTGTCTTGTGATCTGGTCACCGGATTTCCCACAAATGGAAAACTTTACTACACATGGAGTCACTTGTTTCTCTTCCCAAATAATCACTCACATCTCATCCTTAGTCTTTTTTGCAGGGTATTTATTTAGGCTATATAAGCTTTTATTAGCGATTTTTACTGGTCACACCATGTGCTCATAGGCTTCAAAAATGTTGTTTTTCACTCTTTATTCCTCTCATATTTGATTTTAACAGTTGGTATACATTAGGCAAGGTAAGGAACGTCAAGTTTATCTATACAGTGCAATTTACACACAACGTTAATTTAGTTTTGTAGATTAAATGTCTTGCTTGTATGAAAGATAAGATCACTCTTCCGTACTTTATCATCAGTTGCTTTAGAATATCAGGAAAAATATGAAACCATAAAAAAAAAAAAAAAAAAATAGAAGACTGCTTGTTTTCCCCAGAAAAGTGCAGACCGGGTATATAGGGATGGGCATTTCAAGCAAAAGTAATATTCGATAATCGCTGGGTATTATTCGATTACTATTCGAAAATCGTACCCCTTCCCCGCATACATGCACGTATTAGGCTAATGTTACACACCCATAAACAGAGAGAGAGAGAGACCATTCACACTTTTAATCTGTATGATAAAAAACTGTTTAATTTATTAAAAGATAGGCTCTCTTAACTCAAGCCATATAATGATTGTAACATGCTGAAACATAATATAATAAACATAAAATACAGCACTAACATAGTCCGTCGATTAGCATAAATCAACTGCTCATAAGGTATTAAACTGCTTAAAAATATTCCAATACTTTCTCTCGCAATTATATCGTTGGGTAATTATACTGTATATAAACTGCAGGCATCAGTGAGCCGTTATTAATATGCGGGGCAATGAAACCGCTTTTGAATGCGCGCACGCGACCGTTTTACTTTCACTTTCAAGATTGGCAATCACGTTTATACTGTGGAGCGGCAGTACTTACCACACATTTTACAAGATTAGATGTTTGTCAGTGGTGCTCAGGATCTGCAAATCATTCTTCATTGTCCTATCAGTCATCTCTCCTTGCTCTGTTGCTGGTAAGTGAAATTGCATGTACTGTAACAGGCTAATGCTAGCATGTGGCTAACCATACGTCCCTTTAGTGGCTCTGTAGAACACGTTATTCGTTTTCCGTGCCTTTCCCAGTACGAATTCAGCATACCTCTAACCCAGTCGGGGATATTTGTGGTCTGCACAGAACTCTTATTTGACATCTTAGCTGCAAGTCTACAGTGTGCGCGTGAGACAATGTGTTCTTCTGTTGCCTTTGACAGCTTTTAAGTGCGTTATTGTCAGCGCTACCCTCTGCTTACACGTCACCACCGAAAACATGGGGAATTTTTTAGAAAATAAATCGCACAAACGTATTTGATATTCTATGAATAAATCGACTAATCGAATATTCGAAAATCGTGACCCATCCCTAGTACATACCTTTATCTTTGTTGGGAAACATAATTAAACTTAGTTGGCTTAGTTTGGCTGAAACTTTTACACTCAATTTTTGTGTAATTGTGCTTTTCATGTTCAAGGATGTCATAGTTTAAATTTTAATGTACTTTTGCACAAATAGTACTGTATGTAAGAGAAAATCCACAGATGTGCATTACACAATCAGAATGAACGCCTTGGAGATGTTATTTTGGCAACGAGTCTTTAGATCTAACATTCTGCATGCTTTAAATCAGACCCTGAGATTAAGCAGTTTGGAAGGATACCATTTTTAAAAAAAAAAATGAATTAACGACAGCGAGACAGTAACTGTGCATGTGAATTTCCGATGTCTGTGCAGCCTCCCTCTAATAATCCTGAAGCTGCAAGTTTAATTATTTCAAAAACATACCATGTCATTGTAGCTTTTTAGTATGCTATCGAAGCCATTTTATTATATCATGTTGGTAGTGTTGACAAGTTTCTGTGCTCCTGAATGTTTTTGTGTGTGTGTTTGTGTGCTTCAATGCAGCACATTAATATAGAATGATGATTAAACTGACAAAAACTAAACCAAAACACAGCAAAACCGCCAGTGGTTGGCACTTTACCACCACGGTGGTAAAAAAAAAAAAAAAAGTCACCACCATCACAGCCCTAGATATATTACACAGTAAACACCGTTGAAATGCCTCACCTGACCCCCGACCAGCTGTAGCAGGGCCGAGTTGACAGGCAGCTGCTCGATGTCAGTATTGATGGCCGTCTGGTCAAAGGGACAAGCCTTGCGGTGCAGCTTGTTGAGGCACATCTTGCAAACAGTGTGGCCGCAACCCAGACTGATGGGCCGACGCACCGTCTCCTCGAACGTCTGGGTGCATATGGGGCACAGTAAAAACTCGGTCCATTGTGGAGCTTGTACAGGCATCGTAGCAAGGTTGTTCTACATGTAAACAAGGGTGGGGGGGTTTCTCTTGGGTGTGCGTGTGATTGGGTGTGTCATTTAACAAAAAGGGAATAGTAGATGGAAAAAAAATGAAAGATTCCACTGGAATCAAAAAATCTTCTGAACACAGGAGTTCTTAAATAAGTTCACACGTCCCGGGTGATCATCACATGGTGTGAAACCTGAAACCTGGAACAAAAGAGATGCAGCTGATGATTAATCTGACAAATATGGAAATTAGAAAACAGTCTATCTTTAGTGGTGGGTTCACATGATGCACATTATTAACCAACACAATTACACCGTAAAATACAGGAACCAATTGCCGCATTGTCGATCAACCACGTCTGGCAGCTGTTGCTACCCAAACAAACAAGAAAACTAACAAAAAGGCTACAGTTTAAACTTTTGTTATAAGAATAAATTGCTTAAACCTTATCGAGACAGAATCATTTCTTGATTTCTGAATAGCAATGTGTTGAGCTGATCAGCAAGAAAAGACACTACAGGCAAACCCGTGTTTTTTTTGTTTGTTTGTTTTTTGTTTTTAAATGCATGGGTCAATTTTGAGATTTTGGCCTATTCTGCTTCCATAAGATGTCTTCTTTCAGATTAGTGGAAAGAAAACATTGAAAATAAACATTTATTTTTTTTATTTCATTACACTTGATCTATTCGCATCTGTAGATTTCAAATAAAATAGGCTTACATAATCTTTAAAGTACATTCTCTCAAAATTAGTTGTTTTTTTTTCCTCATATATTAAGCCAGAAATCTCCACTTCTTTTTAAACTTTACAGTTTTATTGCCATCTATATCTGAAGGTTTTCAAAAAGAAGTTTGATCATGTATAATTTACCTGATTTATAAAACATTTTATTCCCTGTCAGTTGACAGTATTTTCTCATTTATGGAGTTATAAAAAGATTCAAAATCCTCTCTGTAAAAACCTTTAACTCTTGTCAACGAAATGAAACAAGAATTTTGAACCTTGCTTTATCCTAAATTTCTGTTCTGGTAATGCATGCTAATTAGTGCATATTTAATTAGATAATAGCTAATTAGCACATTTAAACATAACATTTCAGAATATTTGTAATATAAAACAGTTGTTTGTGGGAAAAGTATGGTGGTATCTATTAGTTAAAATTGTTACCCTAGTTACCCATGGTGTTTTGCCTGAAGTAAACAGGCTACCCACAGCTAACTCGTCTGTCAATAAACTCAACTTCATATAGTTCAAGCAGTTTTGAATGTGTAAGCATTACACGTTCAAATAGCAACGTGTTACAACTAAATCCATTTAACGTTACCTGCCAAAAATAAACCAAACTGGTTAAGTTTAACATTGTTCTCTGCTGTCCATCTCCATTAACTATCGAGCTAACACAATGCTCACTGGCTCCTATCTCTATCTGGACTGAATACGCTAATAACCAAATACACATTCTTAAATTCTTACAAGGACTGTGAGTATAAACAATGAGTTAAACAGACTCCAAAAGGTGTTTTTTTGCACATTTCCTAATGTGTGAGGTGGAATGGGCGTAAATATCAGGATAAAGGCGATCTTATGGGATATCTGTTCAGGCTGAACCACAAGAGATCCCGCGATTATGTAACACAGCAACCGCTGAACCTGACCAAAACACTCGATTATTATCCACCCCACTGTAGCGGAAACATGACATGTGGTAAGAATAGACGCAAATACACAATCACGTGGATTACTGTAAATAGCTATTTTTGTAAGCGGAGGCCCGTGTAAACAGCATTCAGTTCAGCTAACGTTACCAAAGCTAATGAGCTAACTGTTACACTGGCTACCGAATTGATATTTCAATCGAATACACAGCTGAAATCCAAATTACTGACAAAGACAACGCCAAAAACTGCATATGACACGAACTAACCACCAATTAAGCCCCAAACCTGACTGAAAACACGAAAAATAGCTCAAGTCAAAGATACACAGGGCTAGCCGGGCGGCTAAATGCTGCAAACGTGCTATCAGATTAGCCGTTAGCAGTGTGGTCCACACCCAGAAACGAACACATAATGCACGCAAAATGCGCTACTCTGCAAGCCACGAGTACAAAATAACAAATGCACACTCACTCATTCATTCTTACTGTGTATCGGCTATCTTCATCTTTTCTTAAGAAAACGCTTGACTATTTCCTCGGTCGCCATGTCGACCGTTATAACTGGTTGCCGAAGTAGTTCTGGAGTTCCTCGCGTAAAACTGCCAGCAGCCAGCGGCAGCGCTCGAGCTAATCGAGGAAGAGAAGAAACTGTTGAGAACCGGGGCGCCTCCTCTGGCGGAGCAGCGCGATGCATTCGGGCTCATGGTGAAAACACATGCGGTTATGGAAGCTCATTTCCGCCACACGGGAAAACAGGGATTTGGTAAATCAGAATTATGACAAAGTCAAAAATAGGACACAAAAAGTCGAAATTCTGACGTAATAAGTTATATTTCTGAGATTATAACTGGAAACTATGACTTAAAACGTCAATTATGACAAAATGATTACATACTGTCATGTTTATGAAATGAAAGTGAAAATTATGACAGACAAAATGTTGGCATGAAATCGAATTTATGAAATGAAAAGGGGAAATTATGACAGACAAAATTATGACATACTAAGTCATGTTTATGAAATGAAAGTGAAAATTATGACATAAAAAGACAAAATAATGGTATGATAAATCGAATCTATGAACTGAAAAGTGGAAATTATGACATAAAAATTCATAAGCACATAAACGTCATTTATAAAATGAAACAGAATTTTGATACAAAACTCATAATACATTAAAATTGAAAATGATGACATAAAAAGTCATATGCATGACATAGACATATTAAGTTACACTTATGATATATTTAGACTTTTTATGTCATAATTATGATTTACTAATGATTCGTTTCTAATATGGCATAAATGGGCTTCCATATGAAACATTTGCTCAACCAGCACATATTTCAGTGAAACAGTATAATTCTTTTTCACAACAAACCAAATTTCAGTACAAAAACAACCACAAAAATGTAAATATATGTGAACGTGAAAAATGAAAAATACAAAAACATAATACAGTAACAATTTTTGGAATCATTAATATTAATTGTTAACATTATTATTGAAATTAAAAAATATTTGGATAATATTTTATATAAAATGTTATTATTCTTTAGGTAATATCAAATTTTTAAGCTCTGATCTAATTTTCTAACATGTTCTGTGCTTAAGCATTTAAGCATTAAATATTAATTTAAATGCTAAATATTAAAGCTTGAAATATGGTGCAGAAAATACTACTTTCAGTTAGATAGATTATTGTTTTGGATGGCATATGTAGTATTGTATACAAATGGAGTAAGAGGGTGAGATTTGTGTCTCTGTATTTCAGACATTAAAAATATAATACAGCCTCATGAATATTATGATCATAAAACAATAATCCAGTACACCATATTTTTGTTTTTTGTATTTGTCAACACTGGAAAATGTTCAAGTTTCTCAGGCAGATTATCTTTTTGTACAAATGCAATCACTGGCATCTCTCAAAACACTTGATCTATCACGCGTGACCTTTACATATGAGTGCACGTTTAAATAACATTTCTGTGAATTGTACCAACTTATGCAATGAAATGCTACAAGTGACATCAAAGGAATTAAAGTACGCATTTATTTTCCATTTTTGTCTAATCCGTCTGATTTCTGTGGGGATTAACAGACCAATCATGAATATTGAGCGAGCGCTCATAGGTTAGAGATGGAATCTACCACCAGCTGATGTGCAGTGATAGGTGCTGGTGACAGCTGAACGAAGAGGAGCATCATGGGAGTAATTCCTCATATCAACGGGTAGCATTTGTTGTTATTTCAGCAATTGAAGTATTACTGGGCAAGGAGAGTCAGGAATGATTCTGCATGTTGGGTCAGTGCGATTTATTCAACTGAACCTGTGAAATGTAACAGACTCGAATGGACCATCAGTGAAAGTAAGGTAAGATAATATATAATATCATGTATTATGTCAATATTATGTCATAATAATGTAAGAATATATTGATGTTGATATATGTGTGTTTATGTGTGTGTGTTATACTTATAAATTCTCCATCACAGTTTGTATCTCAACAAATATTTATTTTAAACAATATTTCATAAATCTTATGTACCTGCATCCTTATCTATATAATCTCTGCCATGGTTTACCTAAACCTATGCAGAAATTATGCAATATTTTACTTCTTATAACTTCATTTTAGGTACTCATATAAACTTTAGATCTGTCTATGTTTACAGTTCAGAAACCTGTGTCAGTATATTTTCAAATCAGTTTTCTATTAGGGACTGATAAGTCTGTAACAATCTATTCACTATACATCCATTATGATATATTTTTCATGATCTTCAACAGTGTAACCTTGCCATGAACTTTTATTCATTTTAGCTCTCTTGTTGTGGATAATCTAACACTATGAAATTATTGGTATTATGCAAACTCTTACATAGTTTGTTGTGCGTAAGAGGGATTCAAGAATATTTAATCTACTAACATGGAATCCATAAACAACGGTTCAGCAAAACCTTCCTCTTCATCTTGTTTAAATTTGTGTCTGGCATTTTTTTCTTTAAAGTGTGCAAAATGGATGAGGAGACAGAGGATCTCTCTGGGACACAACCACTGAGAAGTCTGGCAGACCAAAGTGCTGAGTTACCAGATGACCCTCAAAGTGGACCCTCCACGGATTTATTGACATTCAAAGCATCTCTCCCCTCCCCTGGTTCAGCAGTTTCTGCACTGCAATCTAAAGTCAAAGCAGTGTCCCAGAGAAAGTTAAAGGGGGCGGAGAGAGATAATCTATTACCTGAGGGTTCCACAGAAGAATCAGTGAAGAAAAACCAAGACGATGAAGCATTGTCTACTTGTCAAACAGAATACACAGAGCAGCGCAATAAGTCAAATGCTGGAGATAAAAAAGTACTGGAACCCAACTCTGGTATGCAAGGAGAAAAAGAGACTTGCAACAAAAGTGCGAAAGACCCATCTCAAGGTGCACCAGAAATGTCCCGTGGGCTTTGTGAAGGGTCTAGCCTGGAGAACATTTCAGTGGGTGTAGCTGTTGAGCCTCAAGGAGATATCGCAATGAAGTCAACGTCGTCTTCTCCCAGGCACTGGGCTCCTCCCAAGAGCTTTTGGCGAGTGGCACGACCAGAGATGCTACTCCTTAATTCAGAGGGTTCCTCCACACTGGCGACTCCAAAGGATGTGCAACCCACAACTGAGGAGGGTCCAAAACGGAAGCCAAAACTAAAGACTGTGGGTGCTGTTGTTCACAAAGAGCTGCAAAGGTCTGACAGCTTGGAAAGAGCGTTTCATAGGTGTCTCCAGAAGGAGATTGCAACAGCAGATCCAATTGGTAGGCTGTGGAAAGCAGACAGTTGGAAGACTGTGTGCTCCAGAGGAGGGTCTTTGTCTATTGCAGAGGAAGTCGAGATGAACAAGACATACCTGAACAAATACCAAGTTGATGCTATTGAGATCAATACTTCCATGCATCCAGAGGGACAGTATCAACCACCAAAGGAGCCACACAGAGGTAAGGCCTTAGATTAAAGGGATAATTCACCCAAGAATGATCATTCTTTCCTAATGTCATGACTTTTTTTTTCTTATGTGGAACACAAAAGAAGATATTTTGAAAAATGCCTCAGTGTTTTTTGTCCATACAATTAAAGTGATTTTGTTTGGATCCCAACACTCTTCTAAATATCTTTGTTTGTGTTCCTTTAATTACCTTGTGCAGTTTTTCACGGTATTTATGATTTAACCAGCATTAATCACCCATGGGTCACTGAGCCAAAACTCACAGCAGGGAGGTTAGTATGATCTCTCAGAACAGATGTGGCTGCCTGTCACCGTAATTACAGATGAGGGGGAAGGGTTTGGGAGAAAGTGGAGCAGTGGAGATAAGAGTGTTTTAATACCACACAATGTGGGGATAGATAGGCTGAAATCTGCCAGCTTGGTTTTCTAGAGTGTTGTGTAACAGCAGGACTACAAGATATTGGTTCAGTGGGTTTGTACTATTCTTCCACTTGTACGTAGCATCCTATTGAAAGGACTGATCAGATGTTGAGTCCGGTCTTGTAGCAGATGACCAAAGTGATATATTTGCACAGCATTAATACTCACTGAAATTATAACACATATCAAATGGGTTTGAGTTCATTATTCTACAACAGTATGTGTTTTTGTACAGATTTACCTCCCTATAAAGTAGGTGATTGGGACTCAGCAATCATCACAAAGGACCCTGTGTTTAACTATAGGTAAGGCACATTGTCCTCAATCAAGCACATCATTGAATACAGTTGTTCATTTGCACTCAGCTGTGGTAGACCTCTGTCAGAATGCAAATCCATGTGAAAGACACGCATCTCTTCATTTAAAGATTAGGGCTTGCACGTAACATGCCCATGAAAGAGATTACATAAGACAGATTTAAGCTTCTGACATTCTGTATGTTTATTTCTGATTTGTGGGAAGCAAGGTGCAAGTTCATCATATTGACAGTCTAATGTTCATGGAAATAATAGGTTGTAAGCGGTTGAGACAAGTTTGGATGGCTGCTGAGACATGAAAACATTGATCATAGCATTTAGAATAATCATTACACTTACTCAGGAGAGTGTAAAATTTATTTTCTGCTTTGGACAGGCCGCTGATCTCCACTGCTGATGTAACTCTTAGTCCACGTCATGAACAAGCAAAGCGTCTGTTGGAAAGAGCTCGATTCAAAGCACGTTCTCAAAATCCTAAGAATGAAACCCCCACCTGCCTTGGTCAAAGAGAGGGCTTGTAAGTCACCTCAACACTTTAAATTGCCTTCTTGTTGTTGCCTCACATCATGGTTGTCTTTTTAAAAGTCATCCACTACTAACTTTTTTACAGTGTACAAACTAATGCAATCCCTCTAAAGTCATGACCCATATCCTAAGATACACGGAAATATTTATTTAAGCAATTCATGCAGAGTTGTGTTCCTGTGTTATATAATCACGTGTACTGCATATATAACACATATTTGGCAAGCATTTTTATTAATCCTGTCACAAGTTGATGATCAAATAAATCAAAAGCCTTCATTCATGTTAATCTGTTTAACTTCAAACAAATAATGCATTTGCTGTTTGTTTCCATTCAGGTTTGAATGATAATTATGTAACATTATGCTGTGATGTAATGCAGTGAGACAAAGAAATGTTACAGATAGTGATTGCAGATCTCCAGGTGTTCTGTAAAAGCCCTTGTATATGCTTTATAGGGAGGTCTTACCAATCAGTGTGTCATCTACACTGCACAGTGCTGTTCTTGTCACAGCTCAAGAGGAGGTTTCTTCACCTCTTCAGTCACCAGACATCCGGGGCAGGAGCCATGACCGTGGGGTGTGTTCTCGTCGGTATGGCCAGTCACCCACGCGAGTACGTTTCGAAGACGAGTCAGAAAAGGAGGCTGAGCGGCGATACCTGGAGCGGGTGCGCGAACGCGGGCCAGTGGTGGCTGAGAAATCCCACTCCACCCAACAGCTGAAGGCAGAACCAGTGTACAATGTCCCGGAGGAAAGCAGGGGGGCGGCAATAAACTGGGTAAATGTTGGTATCCCCGTGGCCATATTAACCAAGGAGGGAGAGTGTCTGGCTGCTATGGTGTCAAAGGACGAAATGCTCAGGACATGCGAAGCCTGTGGAAGCATCTTGGGACCTGCACAGAGCAAAGATTGTCATTCCCAGCCAACACACAGTATCGTAGATTCTCAGGAGAAGGCTGGCCCTCGATGGGTCACCCTTGGTCAGTCATGTCGCCGAACCATCCACCCAACCTCCATGGAAAGTATAACTTTCACTGGAGGCGTCAGCCTGGCAGAAAGTGTAGGGCGGGGAGGTGTAGGAGGTGCAGGAGAGAACATATCAGCTTTTGGGAAGCTTCGAAGAAGGAGCAGGAAAGGAGAAAACAGAGTTGAAAGCGGTAATGGTCCGTATGCTCGAAGTCAGGATCTATGGGCTCAGAGAAGGAACTCCAAAACCAGGTCAAGTCTGGAGGATAAAACTACTCGCTCTAAACTGAAGACGCCAGCACAAGGTGCTACAGAAACCTCACCTGACCTTGAGAATAAGGATCTCTCTAGCAATGTCAAGGATTCTCCCCCACACCTCCCCATCAAATCGGCTCTGAAATCAAGTTCTAAGAGTCGGCCGACAGGGCAAAGGGTGGTCAAGCTAATGCCCTCGGTTCAGTACCGCCTAATTCACCTTGACCACAAGCTGGATGGGAGCTCTCACCACGAAAACATGCAACCCGAAGAGCACCTCAGTGTCACTCTCAGTGCCTCCCCTCAGGTTCATCCAGTCACGTCAGGACTGACTTCTTGTAACAGACCATCCTTTCTCAGGTATTCCTCATCTATGCTAACCACAGACCTCCAGGCTTTAACAATATGGGACTCTGCAGGCGACCTAGTCACAGGTAAGTTTCTAGCGAGACACTGCATCTACATGAACCACAGGTTTAAACAACCTGATTCAGAACTGGTTTATCGATTCCTACTCCAACACGGTTTGCTCATTCACTGTTGTGCATCAGATCATTTGGCAGGTGAGGGTGTCTGCAGGGATCCCAGAAGCACTTGCACAGCACCTGTTCCCTCAGATGGCCGCCCGGCTTTGAGAGCTATGGGTACATCTAAAGCAGAAGACCTGAGGGCAGAACTTCTGAGAGCAGAGCACCGAAAGGCTGAAACACATTGGGATGACAGTTTAGTTATGTCTAGGTAAGCTATATCTTAAGACAGGGGTTCTCAACTCTGGCCCTCGAGATCCACTTTCCTGTAGAGTTCATCAAACTCAACTGCCTGTAAATTTCTAGCAATCCTGAAGACCTTGATTAGCTTGTTCAGGTGTGTTTGATTAGAGCTGGAGCTAAGCTCTGCAGGAAAGTGGACCTTGAGGGCCAGAGTTGAGAACCCATGTCTTAAGAGGTCCTTTATGCTGGGTTCACACTCTACAAGTCGTCGGATCGTTGCTCTTCTCACACTGCACGATTGTCTGGGGTACTGACAAGTTGCTGTTGTGTGCACACGACATGATGGATTGGTGACAGGGGGTCACACATTACACAACTTTTCAGTGGGAAGAATCGCCAACAACTCTGCATTGTCTACAAAATACTTTTCACAACCTAACATGCCAGAATTGATACAAGAAAAAACGTTAGATCATGCGAGAGACGGGCGTTCTTGCGTGTGAATGGATTCATTTCTGTCATGGTGGCCCACAAAAAGCTTACAATCCAGGTTGTCTATACAATGATTTGCAGTGAAAAACTTTCTATTGCCCTGTGTTGTGCTCTCTCATTGGCTGTAGGTCATCTCTGATGTCATTTTCAGTCAAAACACATTTCACACTGCAGGATTGTGTGTCACTGACAGATCCAGATATTTAGCATGGCAAATATCTCATGGGCATCAGCAATGCATCGTTGCTTCTCTCAGATCGCATCTTTGATTATACACACACTACGCAACTGTCACACACGTGAACGAGCATGCCTTCGCCTCCAATTTTGGGCATTTGTCATGGATTTTCCCAAAACTGTTGCAGAGTGAAAATCAGAACTAAAATCATGCAGTGTGAACCCGGCAATAATTGGACCTCTTGATCTTCTTGACTATGGACTATAGATGACTGCAGTTTTCATGTATGTTGACAATTGCATTGTAAAGTACTCAAAGGTTCCTACAGAGGTTAAACTCACCTGATGGAGTGTCCTTAAAATTACCTGTATGCTTAATAAATAGATGGGTTAAAAATAACCAAACTGGTAATCCAGTATATGGCATGACCACATTCGCAATGCAACCATACTAAACTGCTTCCATTATAATCAATGGAGTATCTGCTGTCTACACTGTGAGGGTGCAACTGCAGTTTTGTTGATTAGTATGTCGCATCTGTAGTCACATCACTGCACTCCCTAAATAAAGTAAACTTCATAAGCGGTTTAGCCAATGATGATCCAGTTTGGCACAGATAAACCAGCAGTTAGGTAGATGTGTTAGAAAGTGCATTGTTTCTGCTATTAATAAAACTAACCCTGCCACTAACCCAGAACCTGGTTAGCCAAAACTTACCAACAGTGTGTAAACAACCCAACAAAATGGCCCAATAGGCTGAACCCTGTGTTTGGGTTTGAAAAAACACAGAATTTGTAGAATTTACTTAACTTTAAGTACAAGATAAATAATTTCCAGCTTTCGTTTTGGACTCCCTCTTTTTCCTATGTGCAGGAGAGCAGGGGAGCGAGAAGGGCGTCCTAAGCTATCCCTCCGTCGCTTTTTCTCAGCCATGGGACTGAACAGTATGGGTAAACTGGTGAAGGGAAGCCGGTCCAACAGCATGGAGCACCTGTGTTCCCCCACTGCCCGCTACAGCTCTGCCTCCCCAAGTCCTACACACAGAGGCCTAGTCCCTCTGAAGAGGACTCCCTCTCTCCAGTCTCTCCACACTGTGAGTTATCTTCTTTAATCCACCTACAGTAGCACCCACCCTTGCAATATCATGAGAGATCATTTGTTCTGTATCTCTGGGTTTGTTTAATGAAATTGCAAAATGTATCATGTGGTACCACAACACACTTGTGGACCAAACAGAACAAACTAGAAGCAACTGCTTTCTATTTAAAGAGGCAAATTGACATAAGATGCATGTTTACCAAATTGACTTGCTGAGGAAATTAGGTTATAGAAAATAGAATACTAAAGGCTAATTCACACAGACAGATGCTCACCAACAGAGACTTCCATTGGGTTTTGTTGGATCAGCGTGTTACCCATCAGTGTCTGTTGGCATTGTTTTTTGCTTGTTTTGGCCGAATGAACATGCTTATTTCCAGTTTGTCGGGTCATGGAATGTCTGAGAAGTGACCTAATGGTAATCTGGTGTTATTTGTCACCTGTAGGTGCAATGTGAATTATGCTTAATACCAATAGGGTGAATATAACAAAACCTGTTTAGGTCATATTTTACCCTAAAATCACAAGAAATATGCACTTTAAAAATATGCATTTTAAAGTATATTAAACTAGAAAACATTTAAAATTTTAGTAATATTTCACAATATTACTGTTTTCCTGTATTACTGATCAAATAAATGCAACCTTTTCCGAAAACATGAAAAAAATCTGTAAAAACGCTAGTGAATAAACATTTTTCTTTTGATTTTGAGGTGAAAAATGACATGTTTTTGAGAGATTCACTCTGTAATAAAAGTCCTTAGTAACACCAAAGAAGATTTTAGGTGTATTAACAATCTAAACTATAATGTCCATGTAATGTCAGAGGTTTGAACATAGTAAAATCCAAGTCAAATCAAATAGTTAATGTATGTTAATGTATATTAAGAATCTGGTGTTTCAAAACTGTGATGTTGCTCTGCCACCAGGTGTCTCCTTTGGCTCAGTTGCGTAAAGCATCTTCTGTCCAGAGTCTACAGTCTCCAAAGAGGAAGTCTGAACGTTCCACTATTTTAGGAGAGTTACCAATGCCTCTGAGTTTGGCACCAAGGTCTGTAATATTGCATGTGATGAACGTCTCTATATGATGTTAGCAATAAAGACTTTATGCCTCAGCTATAAAACCATACTGAATAAGTCAGATTTCTGAAAGGGATGTTGATATCTGTGTTTCAGGGAGCTTCAGAAGGAAGAGAACATAGAGGAGTCACTAGAGGATTCCCGAGGAGCAGGTCCACTAGGGCGGCTGGTGCAGGCCTTTCCTGATGGGACTTTACTGATAGAACTTACCAGACCTGCCAACAATGGACCTTTTGGTTTTGTCATCTCCAGGGGCAAAGGAAGACCTGACTCAGGTTAGACTTCTACTTCCAACACATTTGCCTCCATGACACTGAAAAAAAAAACTATTTGAGATGTTTCAATTCATTTAAAAGTATTTTCTCAAAATCAGTTATGCTGGTTTTATAGGTATATACGTGGAACGGGTCGGAGACAGTGCCGTAGAGAACATCTACACTGGACTCCTGGGCGTTGGAGATGAGATTCTAGAAGTCAATGGGGAAATCGTTACTGGACTGACCCTAGATCAGGTCACACGCCTCATGACCCGCGATAGCAAAGCCACGATCAGGATTCTTCCACATTCCTGGATCAAGCACTGATTTATACGGAATTATGAAGATAAGATCATAAAGGAAACTTTACAAAGCACTTTTAGACAGTATTGTTCTCCAGTCATGGATTAGGAAATCTAGAACGGCTTGTGGAATGCATTGTTTATAGAGATATAAGAAATAAAAACATCTAAAACGTGTGGGTTTTTAAAACACCTGCCTCTGGTCTTTTTAATAATTGTGATGATTAATGTTGTAGATCTATGGATGAGTAATGGGTGGATAGGAACCATTGCAAACCATTTGTGATCACTTTAGTACAAATTAATACATTTATTAAATTACATTCACTGTAAAAGCCTAATGTCAGTCTAGCATCACTGTTCTCAATATTACAATAACACTGTGTGAAAACCTAAATACTAGCAATGATATTAACTTGAAAATGGAAGCAATATACAATAATAAGCAACTGCCAACGGTGTGTAGATTCTAGCTTTCAACGAATTATCTTAACATTTGTGGTTGTAATATTTTGTTAAATGCATAGTTTACCCAAAATCAAAATTCCGTCTTCATTTACTCACCCTCATGTCATTCCAAACGCATATGACCTTCTGTGGAACACAAAAGAAGATATTTTGAAAAATTCTGAAAACCAAATAGCATCAACATTCATTATATGAAAAATAAATTAATTTGAACACACACACACACACACACATAGAGGAAAGAAAGTCACACAGGTTTGACAACATGAGGGTGAGTAAATAATGACAGAGTTTTCATTTCTGGGAGAACTATCCCTTTAAAAAAGTTAATTAGTAATTACCATAACCGGTTATGCTGCAAGTCCATTGACACTAAACTTTACAAACATGACAAACAGGTTCATTCATCACACTGGAAATGGAAGGTCAAGTGCATTGCATTTTGGGATAAAGTATCTGATGCAGTGTGATCTGTTTACTGCTTATTTTAGCAAATGTCGTATGACATATAAGTATTTCACACATGAAGAAAATCAATACTGTGGACAGTGTACACATGACAATATTAAGAATAATATATTAGTGTGATTTTCGAGTAGAAACATAATTTTAAAGACACATCACTTTCTCCATCTGCTGGTAAGTCTTCATAAATGCAACTTTTTGAATACACATTGAGAAATTGTAATATTCCATGAGGGCAAGTTGTCAATTTTGGAACCTGCTGTTTACTGAAAGTGGTTTTTATTTTTTTTATATTTAGACAATAGAACTATCAAACTATATTAGACATTAAACTATAAAATATAAAAATATAATATATAAAACAAAACATTTGATGAAACAAGTGTAAAAGGTACTATACAAAAAAATACTAAAACGTAAAATCATTATTATTCCCAACACAAATTGCATTTTTTTTTTTTTATTGCACAAATCACCCATATGTTTATTCCAAACCTGAACATTTATGAAGGGCTGAATTTGTGCCTCATAAGAACAAAAACATCTTTACAATAAATTGGGGTGCACTGATAAATGTTTAATTTTTGCTGTGTGCCTTTATTTAGTCATTGACTTGCTCAGATGTGATTCTTTAACAGTCCTTTCACTCAAATGAGTGTACTTGCATTGCATTTAATGTAGGCAAAGCAAACTCAAACCTCCCCAGTCAGTGAGTCTTCACCTCTCTCACCGGTATCTTATAGTACAGCGTGCTTCTGCACATGCAAACACTATGATGGACCTGAGAGCGTCTGGAAAGCTTCTGTTCAGACTGTTACTGTTAGAGACATGGATTGGCTTTATTCATATGCTTATTGACCTGGAGCCTGTTCTGCATGAGACATCTCTACTCAAGCCCAAAGTAGTCATCGCGGTTTTGGCCCGTAACGGTGAACACAGTCTTCCTTATTTTCTGGGATGTATTGAGAGACTGGATTATCCCAAGGACTGCATCTCTATCTGGTAACTGATTTTTGTGTCATGGTGGTGGAATATATCCATTCAAATACTTCTCAAATGTTAATTTCAAAATAATTTTCTATGAAAAATAGTTTGCTTTTTAATAGGAAGATGATATATCAGCTGAAGGTAGGAATAGACATATCATGGTAACATTTCATGAAGACTTGCATTAATATCAGCCCTCATTCTTATGAAGCTTAATAGAACATTGCATAGACAGTTTGATGCTTCTTTAAATTTTGATGAATGCATTTTTATATCTAATTTGAATGATTACTGATTTATTAATCACTGCATGATTGTAGTATCTTTTTGCTGAAAGTTACCATAAAGTGTTAGTACTATTATCACACAGTCTAAGATATATAATACATGTGTCAGTGGCTTTGTATTTGACCGCACACTGAAGTGAGCTCTAGGCTTTAAATGACTTCTTAGCCTGAAATATCCAGGAAAGCTTGAAAAGTAAATATGACAGTGAAGTGAAAGAATGTGTGAATGGGTAAAAGGAGAAATGTGCAGGGAATTGCCTCTCCAATAAATGGCAAAAATGTGACCAATAATAATATGTTTATATATAATTTATTTTTATAATAATTTCTGGTTATTTCTTTATTGTAATTAAAGTTAACTTAAAAAAAAAAATTTTTTTTTAATTATTATTATTATTATTTTAGAAGTCTGTTAATTCCCACTTCTATTTTAATACATTTTAAATGTAATTTATTTCTTTGATGAAAAGCTGAATTTTCAGCAGCCATTACACCAGTGTCACATGATCTTTCAGAAATCATTCTAAAATACTGATTTGATGCTCAAAAACATACTATTCTTATTATTATCAATATTGAAAACAGTTGTGCTGCTCAATATTTCTGTGGAAACTGTTTAACATTTTTTTTCAGGATTTTTTAATGAATAGAAAGTTCAAAAGAACAGCATTTATTTGAAATAGAAATCTTTTGCAACATTATAAATGTCTTTACTGTCACTTTTGATAAATCTGAATGCATCCATTTGGAATACAACTATTCATTTCTTTGAAAAAAATTAAAAATACACTGACTCCAAATTTTTGAATGGTAGTGTATACTGGATAAATGTTTTGTATGGCAAGATGATGATGTTGAAAAGACAAATACTGAATACATGGGCTGATTCTGGTCCTAACATGGACTTTCTGTTTGTCAGGGCCACTACCGACCACAATATTGACAACACCACTGCAGTGCTGCATGAATGGCTGTCTGGAGTGGAGCGTTTGTATCATTCAGTACATCTGCAGACCATGGAGGAGGAGGAGAGGTGAAAACACATGACATTACATTATATTTCAAAGCGCTCTATCCTCATAAACATTCTCTTAGAACTCACTATCTTCTCTACCATAAATAATGCTGTACAGAATTGACATATATTCACCAAAGGGGACCCATTTTGTGTCTGTGTAAAGCATTCACTTTACACTTCTCATTCAATATATTTTTATAGTTATTATGTGGATGAACTGAGTCCCAAGCACTGGACGGAGTCTCGGTTCACTCATGTCATGAGGCTGAGGCAGGCTGCGCTCACAGCGGCCAGGGCTCAGTGGGCAGACTACATCCTGGTGAAATTACATCTCCTTCTGTACTGATTTTAGATCAGCTTCCTGATGATACAGTATGATACAGATGATACATATGATACAGTAGGCTGGATATGATATTCCAATGGTATTCACATAATCAAATCAATTTTAGTCTAGGCACAGATTTTAGTGGTTGTTACACCATATTCTCATCAAAATCAGAGAAAGGGACCATGCAATAACTGAATTTAGTAGATAAATATGATATGGCAATGCAGTCAGTTGTGATGCACAGTGACAACTGATATTATGTGCATTTATGTAAGTAGTCTATTATATTGTTTTAACCACTGATCAGTTGGAAAGAAATAGTTTTTTTCTCATTGAGTATGAGCCTCATATTCTACTATATCATACTATGAGCCATAAAAGCCTGATGTATGAAATGTGATACTTAACAAAAAATACATATGCAGTTTTTTATAAATGATTGTTTAAATGATTTGTCCTCTAGTTTGCAGACAGTGATAACCTGTTGACAAACACACAAGTACTGAATCAACTGATTGCTGAGAATCGGACGCTGGTTGCTCCAATGCTAGAGTCAAGAACACTCTATTGAAACTTTTGGTGTGGAATGACCTCACAGGTACAGGACAGTTCTTGTTACAATGATATTATGCATTCAACTGCAGGAGACCAGTGTGATGAATACTGAGGTCCCACGGTCATTTGTGTGCCCACAGTATGCTATTTTTAAACAATGATGGCAGATTTTCAAACACTTTACCAATTTGCTGTAACCGATTGGGGTAGGTTTTAGGGCTGGGTGCTCATGATTAGCAAGTCGGCTAAATTTTGGGTCTGAAGCAGAGGTTGCGTTAGGTTTTAACATTTTCCGTCATTTTGACGGACAGGGTCGTACAAATTCCGTCATAATCTATTATTACCCTTCATTTTTACCCAAATTTTCATATTTTAGTTATAATAACACATTTAATTGCTTCTATTTTTGATCTCGTTTTCATTTTTTAATATTGAACATACAGGAGGAGCATATAGGTTTATGGATTTATTTATTTATGATGAGAACAGATGAACAGACTGTGCGTCACTTTTCATGTTCAACACCACGGTGACAGCGGAGGCCACTATAAACAAAATATGGTAGGGCTGGGTAAAAAAAAAAAACATTTCTCAGTTTTAATTGATTCTCATTTTTATGAACCAATATCGATTATTAAATCCCAATCGATGCTGTTTTCAGTTGATGAATGAACAGTACAGAGAGTGCACCTTCCATC
>JAFVLL020008447.1:0-22440 GCA_021397915.2 Tor tambroides
TTGCACCCTCAGATTCCAGATTTTCAAATAGTTGTATCTCAGCCAAATATTGTCCTATCCTAACAAACCATACATCAATTGAAAGATTATTTATTATGTATAATTATGTACTTATTATGTATAAATCTCAATGTCAAAAAACTGACCCTCATGTCTTGTTTTTTGGTCCATGGTCACTTATACCATAGGAATATGATGGTAAATCTGTGGTATTTTTTGATAAATATAATGGTGTATGATCATTTAGAACATGCATTACCATAGTAAATAAAGCCATAGTACTATTTAAGGATCATGTGATGTCTGAAATTCATTTTTTAATGTGTGAATGATCAGATGTCTCAGTTTTCTCGTCTTATCTTGTGTAATGTGTCTGGCTCCAGCTGTGGGTTCAGTGCAGCTGCAGCGGCGGATCTGTTTTCCCGCGGGTTGAAGGATGTGGAAAGCGTGTGTAATTTTTCTCCTGGGAGCATGAAGTGATCAGAGGGATTCCAGGGAATTCTGTCGTCTCCTGTGGATGTGAAACAGGTAGAAATGCAGATGATAAGATTCCAGCGTGCAGGTATGTGCCCGGCCTTGTCTCAGACGTCGGTGTGTTTTCCTCACGCCTGAATGAACATCAGGAGATTCCAGCAGGATTCTCAGGGTTTATAATGCGCTTCGTTTCCACGACCTGAAGTTCAGCACTGAACTACAAAGAGTCACCTAGAACTTTTTAAATCGCTCATTATTGATAGTTATGCGATAATCTAATGTTAAGTATTAAAGGTTTAGTGTTTGTGCTCCAGACATGAACGATTCCTCAATTTGGGATTATTTATTATTCTGTAGAAACCAAAAATCAGTTCCTTTTTTTATATATATTTCTAATTAGTTTTTATTTTATGTTTCCTGTTTTCATTTTAGATATTATTCTGTAGAGAAAAAAATATTTAATTTTACTTCACTAGCCATATATTCTATAATATACTCTATATTTATTTGCATGTGTTTGTGTGTGTTTATTAATATTTTGAATTTGTCTTGTTTTCATTTTAATTTTAGGCATTATTCTGTAGAAAGATTTTTCTAAATTGTATTTATATTTTTTTGAAAGACGATTAATATTTTGAATTGTTTTTTATTTTTATATTGTCTCTTCATTTTAATATATTCATTTCATTTTTATTAGTCATTTATTTGTTTTTATTAGTTTAGGTTTTTAAATGTTTATTTTGTGTTTTAGATTTAGCTATTTTAGATATTAGTTCAGTTATTTTTGTTTAGATTAAGTCAATCTAAATGAAAATGAGAACTGAAAGAGCTGAAATAAAAATACATTTCAATTCAAGTTTATTTCAGCAAAATATGCTGAAATAAAATAAACTTTTACTGAAATATAAATTAAAGTCATTTTTACCTAACAATTTTTTTAAATGGTTTTAATTTTAGGTAACTACAATCACCCAAACCCTGATATTTATCTCAGATATTGCATATATGTGCATTTATTTATTTAATGCATCTATGCATTTATGTCTTTTGGGGTTTTTTTCTCTCCTTGAGCCTAGTAGAAACAGCCTAGCTAGAACACCTTAGCAACTGCATAGCAATGCCCTAGTAACATCCAGAGCACCCTTAGCAACGCCCTAGCAACCACACAGAATTTTACCATCGCAAACCCCACTCACATTTTCTTCTGAAGATGAAAACATCAAGTTATTCACTGAAGTGTCCTGCTCTGACCTTTCTATCATGTTTTCTAGCTGCTGTTTGTCGTGTGGCTGAATAAATGCTGAGCTCTCGTGGAAATGTACGGCGATATTTGTGCATTTAGTGAATGTTTGACCCTATAAATGTGATTCACGAGCACAGTATGAACAGCGACCACAAACATGCATCTATTAAGTGTTTCCACAGAGCCTGGCCTGAATTCCAGCGCGCGTTTGTGTCTTAAGACTGGACTGGAGTTCGTGGAAAATCAGCGTAAATGTCTGAATGACGAGTCTCAGAGCGCAGAGACATATGGCCTTCATACATATTCAGATCTGAGGTTTTTGTGGCGTTTGTGTGTTAAGAGTGGGCTCGGCTGTCAGTGTGTGTATTCATTAAAGGCAGAGCGGTTGTCACGGCGATTGAGAGGCGGGTGTCCAGACTGTCCGTCACCATAGCGATGAGAAACCGGAAGCAGTGGCCTTCAGTGGGATGCTAGGCTGCGGGAAAGTACACACTCGTGCTTATTAGTAGCCTATCTAGTGTCCTGCACCCACTAGTAAAAAAAATATCAAAAATTATATGTGACCCTGGAGCACAAAAGCAGTCTTAAGTCGCTGGGGTATATTTGTAGCAATAGCCAAAAATAGATTTGGCTCAAAATTATCCATATTTCTTTTATGTCAAAAATCATTAGGATATTAAGTAAAGATCATGTTCCATGAAGATATTTTGTAAATTTCCTACCGTAAATATATCAAAACTTCATTTTTGATTAGTAATATGCATTGCTAAGAACTTCATTTGGACAACTTTAAAGGCAATTTTCTCAATATTTAGATTTTTTTGCACCCTCAGATTCCAGATTTTCAAATAGTTGTATCAAATATTGTCCTGTCATAACAAACCATACATCAATGGAAAGATTATTTATTCTTTCAGATGATGTAGAAATCTCAATTTCGAAAAATTGACACTTATGACTGGTTTTGTGCTCCAGGGTCACACATCTGGTGTCTGAATAATTTTTAACACATTTTATAATGAATACCTGTTTATATATATATTCATATTTTGCAATAAACTTCTTATTGAAGTCATTAAATTGTATGTGTGTGTATATATATATATATATATATATATATGATAGATTAACATAGATATATATGCACATATACAAATACAAAATTGTATATATATATATATATATATATGTGTGTGTGTGTGTGTGTGTATAATTGTATACAATTGTATAATTATTTTTAAGTTTATTGAACTTTTAAATATTTCTATAATTTTAAAGACTTAAAACAAGTTTATTGAAATATACAGTATGTATTCTACAATAATCTCTACCATAAATTGTTACTTTTTTCATACTAAAAGCAGTTATGCAGATTTAGAGTCTCTAATTCTCTAATTCCTCATTGATCAACAACTAAAACACATTCACATTGATTGAAGGTAATATTAACTTTTAAGTTCTTATGTTCTTGTGTCCACTAAAATCCACCATAAGTAGTACGCCATCCAAACACTTGCTATGATTTGAGACGCACTTGTCATACTGTTACAGTATAGCAAAATTCATTTCCTTCCCTTTTACTTTTAGGCTTCATCCAGACACCCATGAAGTGCTGTTGTCAGTGATTTGTGGTGTACTAATTGTAATCTCAGACACTATGTAGTTTAGTAGTAAGCGATTTGACGGACAGATTGGACAGCTTTCATGATGTGTGTGGGACAGCACTATTCATTCATCACAGATGGACGGCCAGAGCAGGAGACTCTCAGTCTGACCCTCGGCCCGAGAACCAGCGGGAGGAGAGACCGGTTTAATAAAGACCACAACAAACCGCGTCACACCAGACTGACCGGTATGAGTTCAGTTCAGACTGAGAAGAGTCACATTTGACTGGGCCAAATGTGTTTGCATGATGCTAAGCTGTTATTAGTGTGTTGCCATGAGGTTGCTAGGGTGTTTTGGGTGGTTGCTAGACCGTTGCTAGGTGGTTTGATCAACAAGTGACAAGATTGATACTTTAATACTTCGTGGTTTGATCTAAGAATCCAGTGACAAGCAGACACGACACTGCTAGAATCAATCAAAAATCAGAGCCAATCAGAAGCGTGTGTGGGCGGAGCCTCTCTGCAAGCGCACTGACTGTATTCGCAACAGATTGGATAGCCTACATAATCTAATTCTTAAATATGAAACAATTTTAACATGATTAAAAATACATACTGAGTGACTGATACACTTTTTACACTTCAGATAGAGTTGACAGTTTGAACGTTTTTGTTTCCTAAAATTTATTGTCAAGACTTGAGGTAAACTCTCTATTGTCACTTATTATGGCTGTAAAGGTCACATACAGGGGGCGGACTGGGACAAAATTTCAGGCCGGGAAATCTCACACTCATCCAGGCCATCCCATACACCCACAACAAATTCTGAAACATGGACAACTCTATTTTTTGTATGGCCAGCAAATAAAAAAGGTTTAAATCCTTAGGCTGGGGACATGCAAAAGTTCATTCCTGAATTGCTCCTTCACTTCCATTTTGCTTTTCAGTCTCTTTATTCAATCTCTTTATTAAACTTTACTTTCTAAATTGCCTAAATGTCAAAATTGATACAATAATAACTACAACCTGAATTCTGGAAATGTTAGGATGTATTTTAAATTTGAATAAAATGAAAACTAAAAGAATTTCAAATCACATGAGCCAATATTTTATACGCAATAGATAACATAAATGTTTAAACTGAGAAGTTTTACGATTTTATGCACAAAATGAGCTCATTTCAAATTTGATGCCTGCTACAGGTCTCAAAATAGTTGGGACGGGGGCATGTTTACCATGGTGTAGCATCTCCTCTTCTTTTCAAAACAGTTTGAAGACGTCTGGGCATCGAGGTTATGAGTTGCTGGAGTTTTGGTGTTGGAATTTGGTCCCATTCTTGCCTGATATATGTTTCCTGCTGCTGAAGAGTTCGTGGTTGTCTTTGACGTATTTTTCGTTTAATGATGCGCCAAAAGTTCTCTATAGGTGAAAGATCTGGACTGCAGGAAGGCCATTTCAGCACCCGGGCTCTTCTACTACGAAGCCATGCTGTTGTAATAGCTGCAGTATGTGGTTTTGCATTGTCCTGCTGAAATACACAAGGCCTTCCCTGAAATAGAAGTTGTCTGGAGGGGAGCATATGTTGCTCTAAAACCTTTATAAACCTTTCAGCATTCATAGTGCCTTCCAAAACATGCAAGCTGCCCATACCGTATGCACTTATGCACCCCCATACCATCAGAGATGCTGGCTTTTGAACTGAACACTGATAACACACTGGAAGGTCTCCCTCCTCTTTAGCCCGGAGGACACGGCGTCTGTGATTTCCAACAAGAATGTCAAATTTGGTCTCGTCTGACCATAGAACACTTTTCTACTTTGAAACAGTCCATTTTAAATGAGCTTTGGCCCACAGGACACGACGGCGCTTCTGGACCATGTTCACATATGGCTTCTTTTTGCATGATAGAGCTTTAGTTGGCATCTGCTGATGGCACGGCGGATTGTTTACTGACAGTGGTTTCTGGAAGTATTCCAGGGCCCATTTATTAATGTCAATGACAGAATCATGCCAATGAGGGATGCAGTGTCGTCTGAGGGCCCGAAGACCACGGGCATCCAGCAAAGGTCTTCGGCCTTGTCCCTTACGCACAGAGATTTCTCCAGTTTCTCTGAATCTTTTGATGTTATGCACTGTAGATGATGAGCTTTGCAAAGCCTTTGCAATCTGACGTTGAGGAATATTGTTTTTAAAATATTCCACAATCTTTTTACACACTCTTTCACAGATTGGAGAGCCTCTGCCCATCATTACTTATGAGAGACTCTGCCTCTCTAAGACATCCCTTTTATAGCTAATCATGTTACAGACCTGATGTCAATTAACTTTATTTGCTAGATGTTCTCCCAGTGGAAACTTTTAAAAATGTCTTGCTTTTTCAGCCCTTTGTTGTCCCCGTGCCAACTTTTTTGAGACCTGTAGCCGGCATAAAAATTGAAATGAGCTCATTTAGTGGATAAAAGTGTAAAATTTCTCAGTTTGAACATTTGTTATGTTATCTATGTTCTATTGGGAATAAAATATTGGCATCATGGCTCAATATTTGTCACGACTGCCCGTGGTGACAAATAAAAATCTTGAATCTTGAATCATGTGATTTGAAAGTCTTTTAGCTTTCATTTTATTCAAGTTTAAAAAACGTCCCAAAATTTCCGGAATTTGGGTTGTATATCATCTTTATAGAAAAATCCTAATACTGAACATGAGTCATATTTTTCTTTTAAAAAAATTAATCATGATTTTTATTATAGTAAAAGTACAGTAACCATGCTTTTTTTTTGGCAAATGGATTACCATTTGTATTTAGTTTTACTACAAATTCCATGGTTAAACTATGGTTAGTGTAGCAAAACCATGGTTAATTTGTGGTTACCATGGTTTAACAATATTAACCTTTGTCTTTTGATTTAGGTCTATAGTAAAATCAGCGTTAATTTTCGTAAGGGATGTGTTGTTGTCTGCCCTAGCTCCCCTTAAACAAAAAAACTGTACGATTTTGTTGTCTGCTAAATTACTACTGTAAATTTACAATGGATAATAATGATGTCCTCTAACAGTGTTCTAATCATGTGTTCCTGTTTTCATATAGACATGTTTTCATGTCATATTTTTATTTTTAACATTCATTTTCGTAACAGTCTTCAGGTATTTTCATTATCTCCATTACGGCCATCCGAAATTACCAAAATTGCCAAGAAATTGCCAAAAATGCCCATCCCTAGAATGTAGTCTACATTCAGATACAACAATAAGTTATCAGGTATTTATTACAGTATTTACTGATAAATTTAACATTCTCTTCAATGTTATGAGACTGGATGCTTTCAACTGGTCAAACCATTTAAAATATAGTGAATTAAGCTACAAACTTTATCATAATGTACAATGTTTTTATCTTACATGTATTTGGAGATGCAGCTTGTCATATTAATGGGGTGTTTCACTAGTTAGCAGTAAACCGGTTACCTCAGCTGACTATGTTTGTAGATTTGTGTTGGATGTTTCGACATGGAAAGCAGTTATCTTCGGAATGGAAATATGGATATTTTATTTGTAAACACCATAGGCTACTTTTTTTTTCCCCGCTTATTTCAGTTAATGTCATAAAATTAGCGAGCTAAGCCAGTAGTATTACTGACTGTGTTGTTGTGTAAACATGACATGAGCAAACAGCGGAGGAACAGACAAACCAATTCAATTGAGTGAGTCATTTACGCTGGAACTGCTCCTATTGATTCAAACTCGTGACTTCGATCGTTTAGTTCAAGCGATTCACTAGCAAAAAAAAAAAGTTCAAAAAGAGTCATTCATTTTCAAATTTCAACATCACTTGTAATGATTTTAAAAAGCATATTGCAAATCATTTTAATTAGATCGGAACTTCAGAGTGGGTTCGCAAATCATTTCGCGAATTGAAAGATTTGTGATACACGCTCCGAAGTCCTGATCTGAAATGATGGTTCGCAAATCATTTGATTTGGATTGTAACTTCAGAGCGGATTCCCAAATCATTTGATTTAGATCAGAACTTCAAAGCGCGGATCGCGAATCATTTGATTTAGATCGGAACTTCGAAGCACGGATCTCGAATCAATTGATTTAGATCGGAACTTCAGAGTGGGTTCGAGAATCATTTGATTTGGATTATAACTTCGGAGCGGATTCGCAAATCATTTGATTTAGATCGGAAATTCGAAGCGCAGATCTTGAATCATTTGATTTAGATTGGAACTTCGAAGAACGGATCTCGAATCATTTGATTTAAATCGGAACTTCGAAGCGCAGATCTCGAATCATTTGATTTAGATCGGAATGTCGAAGCATGGATCTCGAATCATTTGATTTAGATTGGAACTTCGAAGCACGGATCTCGAATCATTTGATTTAAATCGGAACTTCGAAGCGCAGATCTCGAATCATTTGATTTAGATCGGAACTTCAGAGTGGGTTCGAGAATCATTTGATTTGGATTGTAACTTCAGAGCAGATTTGCAAATCATTTGATTTAGATCGGAACTTCGAAGCGCGGATCTTGAATCATTTGATTTAGATCGGAACTTCGAAGCACGGATCGTGAATCATTTGATTTAGATCGGAACTTCGAAGCACGGATCGCGAATCATTTGATTTAGATCGGAACTTCAGAGCGGATTTGCAAATCATTTGATTTAGATCGGAACTTCGACGCACGGATCGTGAATCATTTGATTTAGATCAGAACTTCGAAGCGCGGATCGCGAATCATTTGATTTAGATCGGAACTTCAGAGCAGATTTGCAAATCATTTGATTTAGATCGGAACTTCGAAGCACGGATCGCGAATCATTTGATTTAGATCGGAACTTCAGAGCGGATTTGCAAATCATTTGATTTAGATCGGAACTTCGAAGCGGGGATCTTGAATCATTTGATTTAGATCGGAATGTCGAAGCACGGATCGTGAATCATTTGATTTAGATTGGAACTTCGAAGCACGGATCTCAAATCATTTGATTTAAATCGGAACTTCGAAGCGCAGATCTCGAATCATTTGATGTAGATCGGAACTTCAGAGTGGGTTCGAGAATCATTTGATTTGGATTGTAACTTCAGAGCAGATTTGCAAATCATTTGATTTAGATCGGAACTTCGAAGCGCGGATCTTGAATCATTTGATTTAGGTTGGAATGTCGAAGCACGGATCGTGAATCATTTGATTTAGATCGGAAATTCGAAGCGCGGATCTTGAATCATTTGATTTAGATCGGAATGTCGAAGCACGGATCGTGAATCATTTGATTTAGATCGGAACTTCGAAGCACGGATCGTGAATCATTTGATTTAGATCGGAAATTCGAAGCGCGGATCTTGAATCATTTGATTTAGATCGGAATGTCGAAGCACGGATCGTGAATCATTTGATTTAGATCGGAACTTCGAAGCGCGGATCGCGAATCATTTGATTTAGATCGGAACTTCAGAGCGGATTTGCAAATCATTTGATTTAGATTGGAAATTCGAAGTGCGGATCTTGAATCATTTGATTTAGATCGGAACTTGGACGCACGGATCGTGAATCATTTGATTTAGATCGGAACTTCAGAGCAGATTTGCAAATCATTTGATTTAGATCGGAACTTCGAAGCGCAGATCTCGACTCATTTTATTTAGATCGGAACTTCGAAGCGCGTATCGCGAATCATTTGATTTAGATCGGAACTTCGAAGCACGATCGCGAATCATTTGATTTAGATCGGAACTTCGAAACACAGATCGCGAATCATTTGATTTAGATCGGAACTTCGAAACGCAGATCACGAATCATTTGATTTAGATTGGAACTTGAAGCGCGGATCGTGAATCATTTGATTTAGATTGGAACTTCGAAGCGTGGATCGTGAATCATTTGATTTAGATCGGAACTTCGAAGCACGATCGCGAATCATTTGATTTAGATCGGAACTTCGAAACACAGATCGCGAATCATTTGATTTAGATCGGAACTTCGAAACGCAGATCACGAATCATTTGATTTAGATCGGAACTTCGAAGCACGGATCGCGAATCATTTGATTTAGATTGGAACTTCGAAGCATGGATCGTGAATCATTTGATTTAGATCGGCACTTCGAAGCGCGGATCGCGAATCATTTGATTTAGATCGGAACTTCGAAGCACGGATCGTGAATCATTTGATTTAGATTGGAACTTCGAAGCGCGGATTGCGAATCATTTGATTTAGATCAGAACTTCGAAGCGCGGATCTTGAATAATTTGATTTAGATCGGAACTTCAGAGTGGGTTCGAGAATGTTTTGATTCAGATCAGAATTTCGAAGCACGGATCGCAAATCATTTTTTCAGATATATTTTAAACAGTACAAAACATTAAGGCAGTACAGTTATAAAAACAAAACAAAGAAAAAAAGTATGCACAGATACAAATCCCTTAAGAAAATGAACCATGTTTTTTTTTTTTTTCTTTTTTTGTCATATTGATTACCATCTGTATAACCACAGTTTTACTACAAATACCATGGTTAAATTATGATTAGAGTAATTTGTGGTTACCATGTTTTAACTATAGAAGCCATGGTGTGTGTGGGTGTGTGTTTTCTGATTTAAAAAATGCCTGGCGATTCGATCTGAATGAAGCGTTTAAATGTCCTAATGCTGCAGCACTGCACAAAAGCAGTAAAGTGAGTGACTTTATGCAGTGATCAGCTGAGAGCGTCACCCCTGTCCCGCAGCAGACGGCAGAGGGGTCCTGGCTAATTTACGTCCTGAGAAAGGGGTGCGGATCGCCCCCATAAATTGTGTTGCTGGGGTGCAAGAGACTCAAAGACACTGCAAAGAGCCGAAAGACAATGAGGAGGGAGTCACAGTGAACGCAGACAGCTGCACGACTGCACACACGCGCATCACTATCAATACAGCCGGAGAAACAGATGTTCCTCTTCACAAAGACTGAGAGAGAGAAAGAAAGAGATTGGCTGATGCACACTGATCAGATTTCTTGCTTTCATAGTCCATTTCTTAAAAGAGCTGTGCAATAAAAATTTAAATTCTTAATTTATTTTCTCTCATGTTATTGCAAACTCTAAATCAGAGGTGCCAAACTTTTTAATATGAAGAGCCAAAAATCAAACTTGATTGAGGGCCACGGACCAAAAGTAAATGTTGCATTGTATAATTGTGTTGTATTATATTATATTAAAATGTATTATTATTTTTAATAAATAAATAATTGTAATATAATGAAAATTATACAGATTTTTATCAGTCACTCATATTGTTTCAATGCAAAAGTCCGTTCAAAGCAAAAAAAGTAAAATCAGAAATGAAGATAGGCATTTTATATCCATTTTTTTAAACTGAAACCAAAAAAAACTTTAACTGTTTTATTTTGGCTAGCTGTCAAAGCAACATTTCTTATATGAACGTTTAAAATAATAAAAATGAATTAAAAATGAACTAATAAAAATGACAAAAACACACAGCAGCATTACTAAATTTTGAACTGATATAAAAATAAAAACTAATTCCAAACATTTTAAATAAACAAAAATTAAAATAATTAAATAATTTATATATATATATATATATATATATATGTGTGTGTGTGTGTGTGTGTGTGTGTGATATATATCACATACAAAATAAGTTTTTGTTTGCATAATATGTTCTGTGTATGTTTATTATGTGTATATATAAATACACACACATACAGTATATATTTTTAAAATATTTACATGTATTTGCATGTATATATTTATAGTCATATAATTAATATTATAAATAATTTAATATATAAACAACATTTTTTCTAAAATATATACATGCATGTGTGTGTACATAATAAATATACACAGAACACAAACATATATTATGTAAACAAAAACTTTTATTTTGGATGTGATTAATCGTGATTCGTTGTTTGACAGCACTTATATATATATATATATATATATATATATATATAAATGCAAAAATCAAACAAAAAATGTTAAATAAGAAAAGATATGCTTGTGGCATGTTTGTTTTTTGAACTTTCCTTTAACTTTTTTTTTTATTTCAGCTAGTTGACAAATAACATTTTTAAAAATGTAATTATTTCAAATAAAATACACTTATATTGTTTTTACATTTCAATGCAAAAAAATCAAACAGAATTTTAAACTAAGAAATGAAGATATGGCATGTTTTTCTCTGGTGATATGGCATGGCCCTGGTTTGGGCATCTCTGATCTCCTTTGTCATTAAATTGCTACAAATGTGTTTTTGAATGTATAAAGTACAACATGTTCATGATGTTAAGAAACTGATGTGATTTCATCCTGCAGATCTGTGCGTCTGATCTAACAACACACTCACAACGGTGAAGCAACTAAATGAGTACTAGAGGTAAGTAAACACACTCACGTCACCCCGCATCCTTGTTTTTCACCGTGTGTGTTTCTGCTGCAGGCTGCGACATGCGCACGGATGCTCAGACAAGACAGGCATGCGCTGCTGTGAGTGTGTGTGTGTGTGTGTGTGTGTGTGTATGTGTGTGAGAGAGAGAGAGAGAGTGTGTGTTCGGGGGGCTTTCGGTTGTTTTTCTGATAAATTTCCCTGATTTCATAACTGAACATCCTAATCTGTCTCCTCAATCTGCCGCAGCAAAACGTTCTTTATTAAGATGCACAGAATGCGAGATGCATGATGGGACAGGCTCAGTGTTTGAGATGTTCAGATCCAGCAATGGTTCAAATGATCTGCTTTATCTGCAACACACATTTACAGAAAAGAGATTAAGCTACATCCTTTAAAGACCAAAAACAACCTTCTAAACTTGAGGTTGATGTGTGTACGTATATATATATATATATATATATATATATATATATATATAATTAATATTGTAACAACATTATTTCAATATTATTTATATTGTATATTGTAATTATAAATCATATATTGTAAATGTAAATTATATTATTTATATTGTATAATTATTATTTTTAAAATATAAATATTAAAATATAAAATATTATTTGTATCATAATTATAAATAATTTGAAATATTAATATAAATAATGTGTATATTGTTTTATAAATGTTTTAAAAAGTATTTATGATTTTAAGTACCATTTATAATATTTTTTGATATTACACACACAGTGTGTGTAATATCAAATATTATAAAATATTGTTTAAAATATTAAAAATGGTACTTAAAATCAAATACTTTCATATAACATTAATAATAATAATAATAATTATATATAAATATTATATATATATATATACTGATTTGAAATGAGTCTTGAGATAATGAAAACGACTAATTTAAAATGAGAAATCAACTATTTTATGAATTTATTTCAAATAATGCATATTAATCATGATTTTACTGTTCTGTATACAAACACAAAAGATTTCAATATTTATTAGGCTGCAGTCATATTGTAATATGGTGTGCAGTCGTTAAATGCAGAGCAATCAGCGGAAATGTATGAATTATTGCATTTATTGCTGAGGTAACTGATGTCTAATGTGATTATGAATAGAAGATTAACAGTCAAATAAATCCTCAGATGTTGTTTGTCTCTCTTGGCTCTCTCGGTCGGACGTTTGTGGAATCTGAAAGAAAAGCGTGAGTCAGGATTTTAATCGCAGGATCTCTGAGGGAAGAGATGGAGTGATTTGCCGGTTAGTGACTGTCTTTCAGACAAAATTCCCGATTATTCCCAGAAGCCGGAGGCTGCCGGGACATGCAGGTGTGTTGATGGGATCTCTGCGTGCTTCGGTCCGTCTCAGACGTGCGCTGACAAGTTTGTAAACAAGAAGGCCGGAATATGAATGAGAAACACTTTCCCCTGCAGAGCACAGAGGCTGTCATTCCTGTGATGATGATCCCATTGAGACATAATCAGCCTATTAGTCCAAATCAGTGTTGAGCTGTAATCTGTTTAAACAGGCCTGATCATTACCTGTAATATAAACCCATCGCCAGCCAATACGCTCCAGTCATAAATTAATGCTGTCGTTATGTGACCAACATCAGGTTTAATAACTCACAGATTAAAAGTCTAATTAAGTTAATGAACTATTATAATTGACTTTAAAACTACAGCAATACTACAAACATGAGAAAGAATTCAGATCAATTTTAGGTAACTTTAAGATATTAATAAATATTATTTAATACTGAAAACATCAGAAATTAAGATTTAAATATAAAAAATATGCAAGAACAGTTCATGACAGTCAGACTATTATTATTATTATTTTTTTAATCTATTATTAATTATATTTTTATATAATGTAGTGATATTACATATTTATGATTTTATAATAGCATTTATACAGTAGGGTCAGTTTGGGTAAATTTCGTCATTATATTATTCTTCACTATTTTATACATTGTATTTAATATAATAATTTACTGTTGTTATATTATAGTATATTATATATATAATAAAAATATATACATTCATACTTTTAATATAAACATTTTTTTAAGACATAGTATAGAATATATTCTTTATATATGTTTATATTGTTCTAAAAGTTATACACACACACACACACACACACACACATATATATATATATATATATATATATATATATATATATATAGCTTATTAGATATTTGGATTTATATAGAGAGAGAGAGAGAGAGAGATAATATATAAAGATAAAATTATTAATTAAAATTATAATTATGATTATATAATGATATATTATAAATAGTATAAATGTATTATAAATATAAAAATATATCAAATTTTTGTAAAAATATAAAAATAGATAAAATATATACCGTAATAAAATATATACTTTTATTTATAATGTATAAAAAAAAAATGTGTGTGTGTGTGAGTGAGAAATGCATGTAGAGTTTTTATTTTATTTTATTATTATTATTTATTTAATATTTTTTAAGTATTATGTAAGTAATTTGTACTACTAGTAAATACAAGTGTTTTTGGGATGGAACAGTCAAGCCTGTTTAAAAGCTATTCGAGTGAAGTAGTCGCAGAGCCGCTGGTTGCATGTGGAGTTTGTTTGAGCTCCGCCTCTAAACCTTTAACCCCCACAGAAACTATCTGAACTATTTCAACACACGCACAGAGAGAGAGAGAGAGAGAGAGAGAGAGAGAGAATATGTGTGTGCGTGTGATTTGATTTCAGTGGATCATGGAGCAGCGCTCTGACCGTGGTGTGTCGGAGTCTCCTGGCCGCACGGATGCGCTTCTAACACGGTTACTTTTGCTCCGGAGCGCCGCTGAACGGAACTAAAGCTGGAGGATCGGATCGGTACCGATGGCTGATCCTCTGCGGAGGACAATTCTAGCCAAACTCAGGGGCAAGAAACCCAAAGGGAAAGACGCGAGCACCGCGAACCGGCCGAGAGAAGGTAAAGAAAAAGTTTCTCAGATGCAAACAGAGAGAATTTACATATCAAACGCGATGAGGGCTGAGCAGAGCTGTGCGAACGCGGATCCGGTTCCCCGGTGCGCCGGGGGTCCCGCTGATCAAAGCGAACGGACCGAGCTGAAGCGCTTCCACACGCCGCGGGTCCGCGGAGACTCGATCGGCTTCGGCGGCTGCGATTTAAAACCCAAACGAGAGGCTTTAAAGCTAACAGATGGTCAAGATCTAAAGAATAAAGAGCCAAATGTTACATTACTCGAGCAAAAGGCCGGGGAAAACATTACGGGCGACTTTAGGAGCCCACAACCTCACGTGTTTGATTATATAGACGCGGAAAGCGATCTAATTCAGGTTATAGAGAGTTCACTGGAGTATCATGGAGATTTTAGGATGCCCACATTACAAAGTCCAACTTTTTTCCCCACTGACCTGGAAATAACATTGGCCCCCGGGCTGAGAGACGGGGCCTCTCGACACCACTCAGTTGACAGTGAGGACGATGATTATTACGATAACCAAATTCTGCCCTTTTATGAGTCGTACACTCAGTTGAACGACCGAAATAAAAATATCGGTGAGCCAATATCGGCGTCGGGGTCAAACAAAACCGCGCAAGAAACAGACAGACTGAAGTCGCAACTAAAAGAGGCGTATTATTTGCTAATAAACACAATGCATAACATCAGTTTTGACGGTCAGGTTGAAGATAACGGATTTGTGGATCAGGCCAGTAGCGCAAGTCAATCCAACGATAGCGTTAGCACAGGAAGCGACGCGTCGGAAGAACGTTGGAACGATTCTGATTCGCCGCTGTTTGCGTTTATCGGACGATGTGGGGTGGGATTGACGGGGTCTTCGCAAAGCAGAAGCTTGCAGAATATTCGCAACGTGAATCCCAAACCGACACTCCAGCGGTCGGTGAGCGATAGCAAGGTGAAGTACTCGTCGAATCGTGAGGAAGAGCCGCGACCTGCGGTCGCATCGGGATGCGTTGCACAAATGGCGAACCCTATGGAAACCCTACCGACGCCTGTTTCGACACGACAATCCTGCGACGACGCAACGGTGCCCAAACATCCTGGAGTCACCGTCAACAAGATGCAAGAGTGGATGCAGAAAGGTCGCGTGCTTTCGTCCGAAATGAAGCAGAGGATCACTGGTTCTTCATTGAGAGCCAATCACGTGAGGCCAAAAACGGTGCGACAGCAGACAGGTATGGACGCCCGCTGGCATGGAGGACCATCTCATTCATCTCACAACCTCCTGTGGAAAACGCTGGGAGAGCTTCTGGGTGTCTTTTAACCGGTGCCGGGTTTTTTCCTCCTCTTCCTTCATGACTAAAGCCCCGTTCACACCAAGAGCGATAACTACGCTATGTCAATATTTGAAGTGGATCAAAACCTTTCATCAAAGTTGTCCTAAAACCTAGGGTTGGGTATTGTTTGAATTTTCTCAATTCTGATTCGATTCTGATTCTTATCAGTTCCCAGTTTAGACTCCAGTGTGGTTAAAAGTCAAACATTTAGATATCAGACATATTTATTCTGTGTCTCTTTTTGCAAAACATTTAATTGCTGCTAAATACCATAAACAAAAATGAGCTGTCTACATAAAAACTGGACTCGATTAAGAGCTGTTTGTGTGCAAAAATAGAGCTGCACGATTCTGGATAAATTTAGAATTAGGTTTTCTGAAGAAAAGATATTAGACAACTAAACAAAATCTCATGGAATATATGAATAGAATGATTCAATGACTCACTCAAGATTTACTTGTTTCATTACTGGATGAATCTGTGTTTTAGAATGAATCTCTTGAATGAATGACTCAGACAAATACGTTTTTAGTAGCCCCCCCCCAAAAAAGATGCTCACACAGGATTTGATAGACAGAATTGATATTTTTATTTTACAAGTATCTGATTCTGCAGTTGTAATTGATTTTAGATTCCCAACCCTACTAAAATCTAAAACCAAAATGCGTTCTTGTCTTAGGACAACTTTGATTAACCTTTTTTGATCCACTTCTAATGTTGAGTACTGTATTAAGATAACTATAAAGATAAAGACAGTAGTTCGTCAGCTGGAAAAAAATCTTTCTGAAAGTGATTCCAACAATATTGTTTCTCTGTGCCTTTATTGTTATAGCTGTGGTGTGGACTCTGCTATTCTTTAATATTTAGATCGATTTTTAGAACTATATCTTTATCGTTATCATTATAGTTATCGTCCTTGATGTGAACGGGCCTTAATAGCGTTTCACGTAACACATTTGGCAGAAGTGTGCCGGAGCCTCGATTGGTTCCTCTCCACTAACACACTTACTCTCTGAATAATTCATTTCATGCTTGTCGTCTTGGTGATGGTGGTGGTTTTGTGCTGATGTTAATTGCGAATGTTTATTGTGTTGAGATGCTGGAACCCTGATAAGACGTGACCCAGCAGATGGTTGGGTTATCAGTGAGTTTTAAAGGTCACTCGTCCACTGTCAAGTGCGTATCCAAGAAAACAAGTGGTTGATGGCTATCTTGTATCATGAAACCACCAGGAATCATTTTGATTTTGCGTTTGAGTTCATTACTACTAATTCCAGAGTAAACCACAAATCTGAATGCATCAGGCTTCATTTTGGGACAGATGTGCATGCACTGTTTCACAGTGCTTAAGATTTCATGCAAGGTTGTTGTATTTTGCTTGTGTGTAGAGCAGTAACTTTGACTTCTTTTAGGTGTCTTGCATGTAAACAAATGTTTTTGACAGATGAACTTCAAAATGCATGCTTCAAATGCATTTTAGAGTCATGCTTTAAATGCAAGCTTTTAAGAAAACGATGTGATAACATTAAAGATCAAAAGCTTTGTAAATTGGTTTCCAGGCAAGATTTAAGGATAACCCATTAACACAAGCAGAGCTCATCTTGTGTGTTTAATGTGGTCTTTGAGCAGCTGGTGTAAAAATAATGGAGTTCAAACCGAATGCTCTTTACTGCCATGTGAGCAAATTTAGAGGAAGTGGACATGGTGTTCATGGAGATTCACAACGCAGTTACATTCATGCATTTGGAAGATGCTTTTATCCAAAGTGACTTAAAGAAATAGTTCACCCAAATAATGAAAATTTAATCCAAGATTAGGATGAGTTTGTTTCTTCATCAGATTTGGAGAAATGTAGCATTGCATCAGTGTCTCAGCAATGGATGCTCTGCAGTGAATGGGTGCCGTCAGAATGAGAGTCCAAACAGCTGATAAAAACATCACAATAATCCACAGCACTCCAGTCCATCAGTTAACATCTGGAGAAGACAAAAGCTGAGACAAATCCATCAAGATGTTTTTAACTTCAAACCATTGCTAAAAATTGAGTACATAATCCATAATATCTCTTCCTCCAGTGAAAAAGTGCATCTCCTGTTGTCTCTCACATCAAAATCCAGTCACTTATTTGTTTATAGGCTCATTTTGATCTTGTTTTATCTTGTAAACGCTGCTTGATCTGTGCAGATTTCTCTCCTGATTCTGACCAGAACACTTTTTCACTGGAGGAAGCGTTATTATGGATTACGGACTCGTATTTTAGTTAAAAACATCTTGATGGATTTGTTTCAGCTTTTGTCTTCTCCAGATGTTAACTGATGGACTGGAGTGGTCTGGATTATTGTGATGTTTTTATCAGCTGTTTGGACTCTCATTCTGACGGCACCCATTCACTGCAGAGCATCCATTGCTGAGACACTGATGACTTTTTTTTTTTTTTTTTTTTTTTTTTTTTATTCTATTCACTGTGCATTTCCTAAGAATAGAACCCATGACTTTGGCATTGCTAGTGCATTTTCACAACTGTTGACACACACACACACACACGTTTGTTTTGTGGTTTACGGGGACTCTCCATAGGCGTAATGGTTTTTATACCGTACAAACTGTATGTGCTATTGCACTACACCAACCCTACACCTAAACCTACCCCTTACAGGAAACTTTCTGCATTTTTAGATTTTCAAAAAAACACCATTTAGTATGTTTTTAAGCCTTTTGAATTACGGGGACATAGACAGTGTCCTCATAAACCACCTTCAAATTGTAATACCTCTGTCATACCCATGTCATTAAACACATTTTGTCCCCGTAAACTACAAAAACCAGTACACACACACACACAAAAAAATGCTGTGTGTGTGTGTGTCTCCCAGACAACATTATGCTTAACAATTTTGCACAAAAAATAGTATCTGCTGATGAGCCGGTGGTGTTTGTTTTGGGCCGGAGGGAGCTGTTCTCGAGTGAATTCTCGTCCCATGGAAACACGGAGCCCCAGGGAGGGAATATTTGGAATGCCAAGGCCGTCGTTTCACTTGTTTGCTCTCTGTTCCTGAGGGCTTGAATGCAGGCGGGGATTAGAAAAGAGACATTACACGTTCGTTAAGGTAGGATTAGTCTGTCCTGTTATCCACGGCTTATTTTAATCTTAGGTGTCTGAGGTTTGAATAATAGACTGAACTTATTTTAGTAGCATTTGTGTGCTGATCTATTTAGATAGCCTGGTTTATTGTAGGAAAACGCTGGTTAATCTCACACAAACCTTTAATAACATGTTCTAGTCATATTTCACCCAAAATTACATTTTTATTTTTGCTAAAAAAAAAAATGAGACCTGTTTTTGTATCTTTACTATTATTTGCATTGTGACATTATTTTCTTGACAATTATGCATGAATTTGCCCTCTTCTAAATTTTAATCACTGAAAATATATTTATTAATAGTTTGAAAAATATTATAAATAAAATAATTATAAAAATATTATAAATTATACTTTGCTTTAAATAATATATTAAATAAATATATATTAATATTTATATAAATATTTAATTAGTAAAATTGTACAAAGGTGCATATGAAGTTCCAACCACTATAATACATATAATTTGTGTTATAATTTATTTTATGCTGATTTTAATTATAAAAAAAATCATTGTTCCCATTTATGATTCTCTTTACTGTGTATTTTAAACAAACAAACAAACAAAAAACAAATAAATAATGTATTGTTACTATATTTAACCCTTTTTTTAAGAAAACACTATTTTTTATCACAACTATATTTACATTGTCATTATTTTTTGACAATTCCGCATTAATTTGCCCCCTCCCAAGTTTTAATTACCAAAAGTATTGTTATTAATGTTTGAAGAATAAAATAATTATATATGTTATATTCAAAAATTTTATATTTTATATAAATGATTTATTTAAATAATAGAATGATATGGTTAGAACTATTATGAGTATGCAATGTACTATTTGATTTACTTCCTTTAATTGATGCTGGTTTTAATTATTAAAAACATTTTGTTCCCAGTTATGATTTTCTTTACTGCTACTGTATTTAAAATAATGAGAATGAGATTTTTGTAATAAAAAATGTGCATAATCCTCGTTAAAAATAATGTCGCATTGCAAAAACAAACAAACAATACATTTTTTTTTATGCAAAATACAATTTTTTCTTGATTTTACGGTGAAAGATCAGTATATGAGCTTCACACAAGCATTAATAAGACCGTCGTAGTTGCAGTGATATCCTGGCAAACCAGTGCAGTAAGACTGTGTCCAGTGCTGCTGTAACGCAGCGATCTGATTGGCTGGGAGGCGAAGACATCATAACGAGATTGAGTGTCAGAATGCGGCGCTGTGTCGTGGAATGTCTGCAGTCTGGAGCGAAAGAGTGTCTGGATGCGGCTGTGCAGTAATCATGGGAAACCTCTCGGACGACAGAGGGCCAGAAACCGGAGCACGGGGCGAGGAGGAGGGGGACGGTCACTCGTTTCAAAACCCAGAGCCACTCGCACAACTCTCAACAGAAATGTCTGAATGCTGTTGCATTGGATAGGAAATATAAAAACAAGTCTCATTTTTTTGTAAAGAAACCCTTTGCAAGCCACACATTTGAGGAGAAAAACCGTTTGTAGAGTCTGAAATGATACAGCAATAGATCTAATGTTGAAATGATATTATTGAGAAAAATATTGACATTTGCGTCATGCAGACACTTCATTTGATATTTTGTGTCGTTAACTTGTATAGATACGTTCGCTGTGGATTTTTGGGTTGTTTTGGGACTTCTTTTAAAGGAGAAAATGTGTGAAAAGCATGATTTGAATGTTTGAGTCAATCTCCATGAATCTGAAGCGTCAGGACATTGTGATTGAAGTTTTAATGGCAAAACGTTTGGTGGAAAAAGGCAGTTTGTGCACTTTGAACTGGTGAAACAGATCTAGTGTTGAAAAATTACATTATTTAAAAATGTATTTTTAAATTTAGTGTTTATGTAGTGGATATAAAAGATCCTTCAGCGTTTGAGACGTGATGCAGATACAGACACTTCATTTGATATTTTATTATGCAATCTAATGACATTTTTTATATTTATAAATACTTTTGCTGTGGATGTTTGGGTTGTTGTAGGACTTTGAAATGAGGAAAATGTGTGAATTTTTGAGCTTTGCTTTTTTGAGTCAGTCTCCTTGAAACTGAAGCATCAAGACTGTGATTGTAGTTTTAATATTAAAAACATGCATCAGGCTTTGTAGAAACTTCTGATAGTCATTTTTTTTAGAAAAATAGTAAAGCAAGTGTCATTTCTTGTACAAGCAAAATATTTGTGGGGGGAGGGGATACTTCTGCTCATCAGGGCTGCATTTATTTGATCAAAAATACAGAAAAAAATGTGAAATATTATTACAATTTAAAATAATGGTTTTCTATTTTAACATACTCTAAAATATAATTTATTCTGTGATCAAAGCTGTATTTTCAGCATCATTACTCCAATCTTCAGTTAATTCAGAAGTCATTCTAATATACTGATTTATTATCACTGATATATAAATATTTTAAACATTTGAATAAACATTTAAAAAAAAAATTTGGGTTCTTTTAGCATTTTTAAATGAGAAAATGTGTAAAGTCTCCAAAGTTTCTAGTTGCAGTTTCCTAGTGCTTCGTCTGGCTTTTATTACTTTTATTTTGATTTCCTTGAAAGCTGTTGTTGTGAAGCGTTTGCATCAGTCGTGTTTCCCGCTGTAATTGTTTCAGACGATCCCTTGAGCGATGGCTTTTGTAATTGAATCCGCTGCTCCATATACAGACGTGTCTAAAGTTCATGCTTGTGTGTGTGTGTGTGTGTGTGTGTGTGTGTGTGTGTGTGTGTGTGAGTGTAAGTGTGAGTGTGTGTGTATAATGTGTGTGTGTGTGTGTAGAGTGAGTGTGTATAGTATGTGAGTGTGTGTGTGTATAGTGTGTGTGTATGTGAGTGTGAGTGTGTGTATAGTGTGTGTGTGTAGAGTGAGTGTGTATTGTGTGTGTGTGAGTGTAAGTGTGAGTGTGTGTGTATAATGTGTGTGTGTAGAGTGAGTGTGTATAGTATGTGAGTGTGTGTGTGTATAGTGTGTGTGTATAGTGTGTGTGTGTAGAGTGAGTGTGTATTGTGTGTGTGTGTGTGTGTAGAGTGAGTGTGTATGGTGTGTGTGTGTGTGTGTGCACGTGTGTGTATGTGAGTGTGTGTGTATAGTGTGTGTGTAGAGTGAGTGTGTATAGTGTGTGTGTGCGCGCGTGCGCGTGTGTGTGTGTAGTGTGAGTGTGTGTGTGTGTAGTGTGAGTGTGTGTATAGTGTGTGTGTGTGTGTATAGTGTGAGTGTGAGTGTGTAGTGTGTGTGTGAGT
>JAFVLL020008450.1:0-11143 GCA_021397915.2 Tor tambroides
ATCTATCTATCTATCTATCTATCTATCTATCTGTCTGTCTGTCTGTCTGTCTGTCTGTCAATCAAGCCAACATTCACAGTTTATCTAAAAAACTTTGAATTTAATTCAATTAATTTTACCCCACACTTGACCTTTAAGCTCGTAGAAGCATCTGCTAATGATGACTTCTTTTGGTCACACTTTATTTTAAAGTCCAATTCTTGCCATTAACAAACCATTAACTACGACTTTTACCTCAGTAAACTACTAATTTGCTGCTTATTAATAGTTAGTAAGGTAGTTGTTAAGTTTAGGTATTGGGTATTATTAGGGATGTAGAATATGGTCATGCAGAATATGTGCTTTATAAACAGCCAGTATGTTATTAATATGCATGCTAATAAGCAACTGGTAACACTTTACTTAAAGCGTTTATGTATAACGCATTGTAAAAGTAGTTTTAATGCATTAATTATGTTTTGTAATACACCTTATAATACATTGTAATGTCTCATAAATAATTGTAACAAAAGTTAATACATTATAACACTTCTCAATTCATTGTTACACTATGCATTTTAAATTTGTTGTAATTCATTAAGACAAGATATAATGTATTACAACACACATTATGAAAAATTATAATGCATTATACCCTTTAATAACCCTTTATAATGCATTATACATAAAGGCTTTAAGTAAAGTGTTACCAAGCAACTAGTTAATAGTGAGAATTGTTCCCTATACCTTTTTTTTTAGTTGAAACATCTTTGTTAAAATGCTCATGTAGTGTGTGAGGTCCCACTTTATATTAGGTGGCCTTAACTACTATGTACTTACATTTATATTAATAATTTGATACAATGCACTAATTGTGCACATACATGTTTTTACATTGTACTTACATTAAAAAAATACCTGTACAGTATGTAATTACATTTATAATTACACTGATGACCCATCCTTTACACCTTAACCCACCCTTAAACCTACCCATACCGCCAAACCTGTCCCTAACCTTACCCATATCCCACCACATTAGCAGCAGAAGTGTTTTGCAATACAATATGAACACAATAAGTACATTGTACTTATTTTTTGATGTAAGTACATAGTAGTTAAGGCAACCTAATATAAAGTGGGACCGTGTGTGACACTAATCATGGTTTGTATCCGCAGGTCTGTTCTGCACAGTCACATCTGATCTATGTCTGTCCTCTCAATGCCAAAACAACAGCACCTGCGTCCTGACTCTGAACGGCTACCTGTGTATCTGCTCTCTTACTCCTCCGATATACACAGGTGAGCACTGTGAGCGTTTATATGATCCATGTGAAATTGCAGGCTGTCCGTCCAGCTGCTTCAGCACTCCAGGAACTGAGAACTACACCTGTCTGTGTCCCGATGGCTTCGACGGTCCCAACTGCACCCGAAACATCAACGAATGTGAGAGCAACCCCTGCACTGGACTCAAGAGCTACTGCGTGGATGGAGTCAATGGATATTCATGCCACTGTCCCAGCGGATACAGCGGGAACGACTGCGGGACGAGGGTGCGAGATTGCGCCGATGAGCCGTGTTTTAATAATGCCACCTGCATGTGGGCCCCGAGTGGATATGAGTGCCAGTGCTCCACGGGATTCAGGGGTCAACACTGCGAAGAAGACATCGATGAGTGTCTGTCGCAGCCCTGCAGGAACGGAGCCATCTGTCAGGACGGGATTGATGGGTATCAATGTTACTGCGTACCTGGTTTTCAAGGTTATCACTGTGATATTGACATAAATGAGTGCGCATCCCAACCCTGTGAAAACAATGGGACGTGCATCAACGGGAAGGACCGCTACATCTGCGAATGTCTCATTGGGTTTACAGGTAAGGACGGTCAAAAACATACTGTGGCAGGCTGTACTGTGCTAATTTCATGGTACTTTAATATACATTCCCGTGACTGCTTCAAGGAAATTCTATTAATACAAGTACAACATTTCGACCATCATGTCTTTGTCAGGCACTGACTAATAATTTTTGATTGGAGTGACCATAATTTTGTCCTGCACCTGAGCCCTCGGGTTTAGGCTACGGGATATGCATGCCCTTCTTTTGAACTTTAATATACACTACCAGTTCATTTTTTTTATTAATTATTATTATTATTAGGCTATTATTATTATTATTTCTGCAACAAAAAACATCATTTACAAGCATAAAGACAATAAACAAGATTCTAAGATTGTTACAATGAGATTCTAAAATGAACTAAAAAGCATATTGTATTATCTTACAAGTATTACATCATAGAAGAGAATACTTCAATTTGAGTTTCTTTGGACATTTTCTTAACCAACTTTACTACACATGTATACATGAATGTATGTATGAATGTGTGTATGTATGTCTTTAATCAAGAAAAAATAAATAAATAAATAATATATAAAAAAGAATATTTAAAAAAATATTCTTATATTTGAGTTTCCTTGGACCTTGGTCAGCCAGCTTCACTGCAAATAAATGTTATTTAAAAATAATTATTTAATTTATTTATTAAATTTTGATTAATATAATTATTTGAACCATATTTATTACAATTATTTACCAAAATAATGTATAACTATACAAAACAATATTAATGTATAAATCTATTTATAGACAATTTATATTTGTCTACAAAAATAATTTCAGACATTGAAGCAGAAGGTTTTGATTGCCATGGTGTAAAGGTGTAAATAAAAAAAGGTCTGTTTATTTTATTTTATGTTATATATAGTGATTGTTTTTTTTTTTTTTTTTTGCTTTATGGTCATTTAAAACACATTTATTAAAATTATTTTATTAACATTTCAGTTTTATAGAAATGTATTCATATATGCAATTTATATTTGTCTACAGATATAATTTCAGGCATTTAAGCAGAAAAAATGCCATGAATGCCAATTAAAAGGTTTTAAAGATCAAGAAGAAAATCTGTGATAAGTTCAGTCAAGCGTGTGCAAACTTTTGACTTGTATAGTGTATACCATGGTACTGAAAGATTACCATATTCATGTACCACTGTACTCCAAACCTGTCTAAATAAACATGCCATATGGGTAGTACAGCAGAGTATTCAACACAAACATCACAGATGCAGTAGCTGTTTTGAGAGGACTACACTGACTAGTTTCTTCTGTGAGTGAGTCTCTGTGTTGACTGGTCCTGCAGGAGTGAACTGTGAAGTTGACGTTGATGAATGTGAGGCGGATCCCTGTCAGAATGGCGCCACCTGCCACGATCACGTGGGTCTGTACACCTGTGAGTGTGTGCCGGGATACGAGGGCATTAACTGTGAGCTGGACATCAACGAGTGTGACAGTTCACCCTGCCAACACGGAGGGACATGTCTGGATAAGGTGAACGGGTGAGTGTATTTGATTAGGCTTCAGTCTGATCATGGAGATTTCAGACCACTAATCAATAACCAGAGGGCCGCCGACTGGTAGAGTTAATTCTAACCCTCTTTCAACACACCTGCTTTCAACATTTACCATTATTAGCTGTTTAATTAGGGTTAGAGCTAAACTCTGCAGGAAGGTGGCCTTAACTCTTTACTCTGTGCCTTAAGTGAGCAACCAGTGCTATAACTAATTAACCAGTGTTATAAATAACCAGTCTGTGGCTAATCAATCAGTATCTTAACTCATCACTCAGTGCCTTAACTAATCAACCAGTGCCATAACTAATTGACCAGTGTTTTAACTAATCAGTCTGTGACTAATCAGTTGGTGTTTTAACTAATCACTCGGTGCCATAACTGATCAACCAGTGCTATAACTAATCAACAAGTGTTTTAACTATTCAGTCTGGGGCTAATCAATCAATGAGTGTCTTAACTAATCAAACAGTGTCTTAACTAATCAACCAGGGCTTTAACAAATCAACCAGAGTCTTAACTAAACAAGTACCTTAACTATTCAACCAGTGCCTTAACTAATAAATCAGTTTCTAAATTAATCAGTCTGTGGCTAGTCAGTCAATAACTTAACTCGTCAACCAGTGCCTTAACTGATCAATCAGTGCCTTAACTAATACATTTTCTCATCTAAACAGTCTGTAGCTAGTTAGTCAATTTCTTTACTAATCAACCGGTCTATTAACTAATCAACCTGTGTTTTAAATAATCAACCAGTGCCTTAACTAATAAATCAGTTTATCTAATCAATCTGTGGCTAATCAGTCAGTGTCTTAACTAATCAACCAGTACCTTAACTGTTTAGCTAGTGTCTAAACTAATCAGTCAGTTTCTTAACCAAACAACCAATGTCTAAACTAAGCAAGTGCCTTAATTAATCAACCAACCAACCAGTGCCTTAACTAATCAACCAGTGCCAAAACTAACTGACCAGTGTTTTAACTGATCAGTCTGTGGCTAATCAATCGGTGTCTTAACGAATCACTCAGTGCCTTAACTGATCAACCAGCGCTATAACTAATCAACAAGTGTTTTAACTATTCAGTCTGGGGCTAATCGATCAATGAACGTCTTAACTAATCAATGAGTGTCTTAACCAATGAACATTGTCTGAACTAATCAATCTCTGGCTAGTCAATCAGTGTCTTAACTATTCAACCAGTGCCCTAACTAATAAATCAGTTTCTAAATTAATCAATCTGTGGCTAGTCAGTAAATAACTTAACTCATCAACCAGTGCCTTAACTGATCAATCAGTGCCTTAACTAATCAACCAGTTTTTTAACTAATCAGTCTGTAGCTAATCAGTTGGTGCCTTAACTAATCAACCAGTGCCTTAACTAATAAATCAGTTTCTTATCTAATCAATCTGTGGCTAGTCAGTCAGTGTCTTACCTAATCAACCAGTGCCTTAACTGTTTAGCTAATGTCTAAACTAATCAGTCAGTTTCTTAACCAAACAACCAATGTCTAAACTAAGCAAGTGCCTTAATTAACCAACCAACCAACCAACCAACCAACCAGTGTCTTAACTAATCAATCAGTGCCACAACTTATAAAGATTTAGTATATTTACTAATTAACCAGTTTATTGTTAGTCAGTGTCTTAACTAATCAGTCGTTAAAGGAATCAGCTAGTACTTTATCAAATCATCCAGTATCTTAATTAACCAGTGTTTCAACCAGTCATGTTTCTGTTTCAAATGTGACTTCTAAGTTTTTTTTATTCTACAATCACCATATCAGTGTCAGAAATGATCTGGCATGAATCACATAAAACTCGGATTGCGATTTCAACGGAGGGGGACCAACATTTCTGTGCCCCGTAATGCAGTTTCTCTCCCTGCCCCTCCGGAGGTCTGTGCACACCACTGGTTAAGCTTAGAAAAAAATCCAGTTTCACTTACATTAAGCAACACTGAATGAAAGGCTTAGTATGTAGTGTGTTTGAGAAGATATTAAAGTAGAAGAAGAAACCACACAGCTAGTATATAAAATTCTGTGTTTTTCAGGCTGTGGTGATTTATTTGCTGTGTTTGAATTACAGCTATGAGTGTGACTGCAGTGGCACTGGATTTGTGGGCGCTTTCTGTGAAGACGACATACTCGAGTGTGCGTCTGACCCCTGTCAGCATGGTGCCACCTGCCAGGAAGGAGTTAACCAGTACACCTGTCTCTGCTGGCCAGGTAAACAGTCTTCAATTTAGCCTGTTCATCATCTTTCTATTGAAATGACTTGCAGTGATAATGTCTCATCAGTGATGTTCTGTTACACCACACTGCCACCTAGAGAAACATGTAGGACATCGCAAAGAGAACCATTAACTCCAAATGAAATGCTATTTCAGACTATAAATATATGGAATGCGTATTTTTATTGAAGTAGATGTATCATATTTTCCAGAAGATAATTGATTAAAAGTCACACAGTTGCTTTGTTTTTATTAATATAGTCAGAAATAATATAAAATTTAGATGTAATTAAATGTTTACAAACATTAGAACAGAACAGGAATGAACAATGTAAGTATAAAACAAACATAAATTATAGTGGCATTGATTATAAAACACATTTATTATAAACGCCAAGCCTAAACTAGTTTATTTATAGGAAAACTGATTTGTGTGGGAAATTGCGTGTTACACGTTAATTGCATTACATTAATTGGAATATATCTGTAAGTACATGTTTCAGATGATTTAAAAAAACATTACCAGGGTTATTATAGTAATCTAAAACTGAAACTAAAACTAAAACCATTTAAAAAACATTTTCGTTACTTGAAATAAATTATAAATAAGTTTAATATAAATAATAAACTAAATATTAACTGAAATTAAATAAAAAAATTTAAAACTGCCAAGGCAACATTTCTTATTTAAATTTAGTTGATGAGCTAAATTTACTAAAAATGAAAAAAAAAAAAATATATATATATAGACATGATACTATATATAATAAGAAAAAAAATGATACTTGAAAAAATTCTAAAACTTAAGATAAAATTAAAATGTAAAGAGAAAAAAATATTCAAAATATAAATAAAAACTATAATAGTATCTCAATGATACTAAAATAACACTAAATGTTACTTATATTCTGATAAATAAGGTCAAATCTTTTATGTGTCAGTAGTTGTTATTAGCACAAGTGAAGTCCATCTGTTAGCCTTAATCTTCTCCCCAGAGCTTTTAACCTCATCCAACTATTTAATCTTCCTTTAAACTTATTAACAGTTACATTTCCCTTCACACACATATGCTTTTCTTAATGCTGCTGCCTGACGGGGCTTTGAGGTTAAAGATGTGGGCTGGTAACTGAAAGGCTGTAGGATTGAATTCTGAAAGGTTGATCCATGAACGATCAGCACTGCACTAACCCCTGCATGATCCACAGATAGCATTCTGTAAGTCGCATAGGATAAAGTCGTCCACTTAATTATGACTTCACTGTAAACAAACAAGATGCCTGAACAGTTTTTGACACTGCATTCCATTAGTTAAAAAAATTCAAAGTGTTTGTATCTGTATCTTAAATGCTACAGGATCTTTTCACTTCACAAATTTCTTTTTACTTTCTTTTGCGTGAACTAATTTAACTAATAACAAAAATTAATTTTGTTACTTTACATAAAATAAACATTGAGTGAAATGGAATAATAAAAATGTTTTTTTAATTCATGTTGCCAAGGCAACATTTTTTTATTTTGATGTACTAAAATAACTAAAACTAAAATTGAAATAAAATTAACAAAAACTTTATAGAAATAAAAACTTTTACTAAACTATTACTAAAACTTTAACTTAAATAAAAAATGGAAAATAAATATTATTCATATACTCAAAATATAAATATATTCAAAATATTAATAAAAAGAAATTAAATAAATAAATAAAAAACTTAAACTTTTATTTAATTTCAGCTAGTTGCCAAAGCAACATTTTTCATTTCAATTTAGTTCAATTTAATGAACTAAAATATCTACAAATAGATCTGAAAAAAAAGACAAAAATGCACAACAAAATGACTAAAACTTTAACTAAAATTAAAATGAAAAATATGAAAATAAAACCTGATTCAAAATATTCATAAAAACTATATTAGCTTCTCAATGATACTAAAATAACACTGTTGTATGAAGTCAGTTCTCCTCGAGTTTACACACAGTTTCTTGAACTCCTGTTTTTTATTTCAGGCTATGAAGGCGAGAACTGTGAGCTCGACGTGAACGAGTGTGAAACGCAGCCGTGCGAGAACGGCGGCGAATGTTTCCAGCGATCTGACTCCAGAAACTACAGAGTCCTGCCTGAACTGGACACAGACTTCAGCTACGAGAGCGCAGCTGGACACCTGTGCCACTGCCTCGCTGGATTTACAGGTCAGATACAGCACTGATCCTCAAAATTGTCTTCTCAAAGAGCTGCGAGTAACCAGAGCTTTTCTGTTTCACAGGCGACAACTGTTCAGTTAACGTGAACGAATGTGAGTCTGCGCCGTGTGAAAACGGAGGCAGCTGTGAAGATCTCATCAATGCGTTTCAGTGCTGGTGTCCTGCGGGGTTCACAGGTGTGTAAGTGTGCTCTGTATACCACCTGACTTTACTTCACATCATTCAAAATAACGCAGCTACATCAATGGCTGAATGTAGGTTCACTGGAGAAACATGCCTCTATTTACATTTTTGCAAAACTCCACAAACTGTGTTGTTTTAGTGTCATTGAGATACTACTATAGTGTCTATTTTCATATTTAGCATTTCATTTTTAAGTTTTAGTCATTTTGTTGAAACTAAAACCATGAAAATAAAGTGTTCTATTCGAAATTTTAGTATCATTAAGATACTGTCGTAGTTTTATTAACATTTTTGAATGCTTTGATTTTCATGTTTTCCATTTTAATTTTAATTATAGTTTTATTAATTTTGCTGAAGCTAAAACTAAAACAAAAAAAACCAAACATTTTCCTTACTTGAAATTTTAGTATCATTGAGATACTATTATAGTTTTCATTAATATTTTGAATCAGTTTTTATTTTAATTTTAATTTTAGTTAAAGTTTTAGTAATTTTCTTGCGTGTTTTTGTCACTTTTAGTTTTTTTTTTTATTTTAATTATTTCATTTTTAGTTCATCTAAACTAAATTCAAATGAGAAGTGTTGCCTTGGCAATAGCTGAAATTAAAAAAAAAAAAGTTTGAGATATTATTAATATCTCAAAGTGAGATACTATTAAAGTTTTAATTGATGTTTTGAATTTTAATTTGAAACCTTCTAGTAATTTAGTTGTGCGTTTTTGTTATTTTTAGTAGGCTATTATTTTATCTGTCTATATTGTTGTTCATTTTTATTTTATTTTACTACATCAAGTTAAACTAAATTAAACTAACAAGAGCTGAAATTCAAATTTTGTTAAAATTTTTTGTTATTTTGGTTAACGTTTATTTTATTTCAAGTAACCAAAGTGTTTTTAGTTTTAGTTTGTTTTGTTTACTTAAAGAATATCTGTGTCAATTTCGTGCACTGATACAAACAGGATCTCTGTTATTAAAACTAAGGTGGTTTATACAGAGCTGTACACTTTTAGTTCTAAATCCTGAACAGCAAAATTATTAACTAACTAAACAGCAATTATTATTTTTTTATTAGTAAACTTAGGCCTCAGGTTAACATTATTGTCTGAGTTCTGAATTACAGTCTGGATGAGCAAGTTGCCAAAAGTCAGAGCCAGTCAGATGTGAGTTCACAGAAATGCACACAAACTCCAGTTTTTTAGCTTCAGACTATGATTCCATCCTGTCAGAGGAGATCAAACATTGATATTTTGATTAGTTTGATATTTTGAGCCGATTTTAGAACACATATTGTTTACATTTGTCATGCATCTCCTGTCAACGAGTCACAATATTTAGCTAGTTTGTTGCATTCGGAACAACTTGAAAGTCTGGCAGTGTGTGATTCTCGGTCGTTTAGATCAGTCGCTGGGTACTAAAAGATTTTTTTAATTTATTTTTTTAATCTGGATTACTTAAGATTCCAAAAATTAAGTTAAATTATGTTTCAAAATACTCATAATAAAACTACAGTTAAAAAAAAAAAATTGATTACATGATTACTAATATTCACAAAATGGCAGTAGATTATTCATAATTAGTTCACTCTCCTAATTCTTCTTTTTTACTTTTTCTTTTTTTTTTCCTTTCTAAAAAGTACCATTCCTTATAAATGTTCGGAAAAATCTCCCAGTTTTATGGAATTGCACACCGGCAACCAGTCAGGTGACTGTAAATACATGGAAAATCAAGAGCCCACACAAAGAAAGTATTTCAAGTGTTTTATTTTGATTTTTTTTTATTTTAAAATTATTAATTTATTTTAATGTAACATTTTTAAAAATGTTAAGAGTGTTCTAAGACTTAATTAATTATTAGCTTTTCGTCAATTTTACAGTTTTTAGTTTATAAAGTTTGCAAAATTTGTAAAAATTTCTCAGAAAACAAGACTTGTTGTTTGATGTCATTTTGTATCTCAAGTGAATGTATGTAATGTTTAGTATCACTGAAATACTAAATATTATAATATTATAGCTTTTATTAAGATTTTAATTTTAATTTTTCATTTTATTTTTGTTAAAGTTTTAGTAATATTGTTAGGTGTTTTTGTAATTTTTATTCATTTTTAAATATTTATTTTTTAAATTAATTTTATTATAGCTTTAGTTATTTTAGTGCAACTAAAGTTAAACTAAATGAAAATGAGAAATTTTGCCTTTTTAATATTGTATTTTATTTCAGTTAATGTTTATTATATTTCAGATAATGATTTTTATGGTTTTAGTTTTAGTAGACATACTAAAGTTTATCCTATTCAAATCAATGTGATAGACAAGTTAGGTCATCAAAAAGTAGTCTTGCATAAAAAATGTGTAATAGATTACTAACTGCAAGTTTCATCATGTAATCTATATTCAGTAATCTACTACGATATGTAACTAATCTACCCAGCACCGACTGTGTGATGCCCAGTTGTCTCTGTAACTATTTACAAAGCCAGCAAATGCTCTGTATGATGCCTAGTGCTTCAAATCTGTTCAGATTTGGAAAGTGGTGTAGTTTATTCCAGCCCGTAGAGCCTGAAACCTTCCCACACAGACAGGACTCAAATCACATCTCCAGTAATGAGTCGGCCTCTGGCTGGCATGGAAAGCAATCGCTCATTCCTGATGTCAGCACTGACAGGAGCCAGCTGGGACGGGAAGGGAGGCTCAGAGGATTATTACCCCAGCGGAGGGGGAGTCATGCTGGACGCGGCCGCCGTAATCACTCCTGGACGCTTGGTACCGAGAGGCGGCTCGACTCGTGCAAGAGGGAAAAAATTAAGAAGCTAGAAAGAGAGAAGTTAGATAGGGAGTGAGAGGAAGAAATCGCTGGACGTCTGCACTGGAAACTGTCACCTGTGTGTCAGCGTCTGCTGGCTGGACGTTTGGCAGGATGAGAGGACTAATAGTGAGAGTGATTTGCAGCGGGGTGCTTCTCCTGACAGGTATTCCTGCATTAAGGTCGAATTAACCTGCGGAGAGCTCGCAATTCTGCTGTCTTAAGATCGACATTGGAAATGAAATGTGTGGATTTCCTGTGATTGATGAATATATAATATATAAAATAGGGGTTTCCTTCAGGTTTTCAGGTTTTGTTAAGCACATAGTTCCAAAAGTACTGCA
>JAFVLL020008451.1:0-29287 GCA_021397915.2 Tor tambroides
TGCTCTAATACAAGATACACAAATTTGTATGGTCCTGTCAAGCAGACAAGAACATGAACATGATGAATAGGACATGTGGCTTTGCATGGTTAAACAACATATAGCTGTTATCATTTAGGGTGTACTCACTTTTGTTGCCAGCTTTTTTGACAATAATGGCCATATGTTGAGTTATTTTCAGAGGACATTAAATCTTCACTGCTATACAAGTTGCACATTGACTACTCTAAAATATATCCAAGTTTCATTTCTATAGTATTGTCCCTTGAGAAGATATACTAAAATAGTTGCCGAAATTTGAGGGGTGTACTCATTTTTGTGAGATACTGTATATGGAGGTGCTATTAGCTCTTTGTTGGACAGTTGTGGTAATTAGAGAGTGTTGCTTTAATGAAGACTTCACAGAAGCTTTAATTGAATGGCTGAGTGAGTGGAGGGCGGAGTCGAGTGTGTGGGTGTGGTTTAACAGCTGTCAGTCCATAAAGAAACAAATGTTCAGTCAACAAGCCCCCACAGGCACAAAACACTGCATCTGTTCCCACACACTCATGTTTATGTGACACTTGTGCCCCTGCACGAGTGTTTGTGTGTGTGTGTGTGTGTGTGGGTGTGAGGGAGAGAGAGAGAGAGATGAAGGAAGGAAAATGCCTTTTTTGGCCTTTAGTGAATGAATCAAACTCACAAAGCTTCACAAATCTGTAAATGTTTTTAATTTGTTTTTTTATATTTAATTAAAAAAATATATGTATATATTATTATATATAAATTATATATTTATTTTTCATATTTATATATACTTTTTATATTTTTAGGAAGTTTTGCACTATAATATTTTCATTATAATATCTAAAATATTTTATAGTTTTAGTAAGAGGTTTTGCACTGTAATATTTTTTATTATGCCTGTTTGTCCCCCAATTATTATCATAAATTTTATATTATATTATTATTGTATTATGTTATCAATATTATAATATATATATATATACATATATATATATATATATATATATATTATTAAATATATTATTTAATATATTTATACATTATAGACAGATTTAAACTTTCAAAACATCAAAAATATTTAAATATTTCATTTTTTATCATTTATTTTTAACATTTATTATCATTTTTGTACAGTAATGAGATTTTTTTCAGAATTGACGGTTAGAGTGTACTTAATTGTCATGAAAAATTATTTTAAAAAATTGTACTGTTCCTAAAACTGGTTTTTTTTTAATGCAAAATAGTGATATATTTACATTTTCTACAATGAAATGTAATTTATATGTGTTTTCATAAACAATAAATTACCCAGCTTTCCAGTCAAAAGCTAGAAGTGCACAATAGTAAGCAGATCTGGCTTCATCTTTATCTAGCCATGTGGACACATTTCAGAGGTGACTGTGCAAATAAAGCAGTGTTTTAGAGGCCAGACACACACACACACACACACCTTCACCCCATACCGAGTGTATGAAAGGGGGTCTGTGACCACGCCTGCCCTCGGCCTCCATCAGGGGCCGTTAAAGAGAGACGCTCAGCTGTCTGTCTGCGCAAATGTTTAAAGGGCCAACTGGCCCCATGTTTACTGGCCCCTTTAAACAGACCCTAAAATCCTTTCAGATGACATTAATCAACTACAAACCCAAATGAATCTAAAGACTGAAATATGTCAACAGGGAAGAAAGATTTACTGCTGAATATTTTATACCAGGAAAAGCAGTTCTGTTTTGTTGCCATCGAAAATCTTTTTGTGGGACGGAGCGCGTGGAGAAACAGCCAAAATGTGACACAGAGTCAGGCCAAGTTCAATTTACTCTCGTCATTTTGAACCATTTTTATTGCGGGTCACAGCTATAAAACTTAAACTGAATATATTCTGCCTGATATAAGCACCTTATTTTTATGCTGCGTTTTTAGGTTCAGTTTGCGGTTACATATATTCCAGTATTTATTGTGTTTTTTAATGACTTTGTGTTTTTCTTTTATGACTATTAGTGCTTAAATCATAATGAAAAAGAAACTTGTTGTTTTTAACAGTTCATCCAAAATTCATTTTTAGTCGCCATTATGTCGTTCCAAACCTTCACTGTAGAATATTTCCAATTTGTAAGTGAAACAAAGCTTATTGAAGTTCCTTTTACAAGAAAATACCACTTCATTCTTTATACTTCAAAATTTTGATGTTTCTTTATAATTATTAGTGAGATTTACTAGCAATTTCTGAGTGAAAATAGTTTTTACACCAATTTTAAAACTAAATGACCATTTTGCATCCTTGAAACACAAATGACGATATTTGCAGAATGTTCATAAAGTAAGTGGTGACCAATGGCTGTCAAAATAAATAAATAAATAAATAAAAACTATGATAACAGCAATCTATAGGACTATAACTTATTCTATAACTTATCATGTTTTATGTGAGGAAAATATAAAAATACAAGTCATTATTTACAGAAAACCACAGCAAACTTTATTGATTCTTGTGTTTTGCAAATGAACGTGATGCCATTTTGAATATGCCAAAAAAAGACAAAATTAATTTTCTTGTGTGCGTGGAAAATCACGCAGATCAGATTTTTAGGCCATTATATTATGATAAAATGAATTAATTTTTTGTAATTTTTTTGTAATAAATGTTTTAAATTTTAACTTCTTGTTTTTAACAGAACAGTTCATCCAAAATTCATTTTTAGTCGCCATCATGTCGTTCCAAACTTGCACTGTAAAAAATTATTTTCCAATTTAAGTGAAACCAAGCTTATTGAAGTTTCCTTTTAAGAAAATACTACTTCATTCTTTCTACTTCAAAGTTTTGATGTTTCTTTATAATTATTTGTGAAATTCATTAGCAATTTCTGAGTATAAATAGTTCTTACACCTAATTTTAAGGCTGTGTGACCGTCTTGCATCCATAAAACACAAAAGAAGATATTTCATAGAATGATCATGCTGCTCTTTTCCATATAAAGTAAATGATGACCAGTGGCTGTAAAAATAATAATACTAATAAAATAAATAAATAAAAGCATGACAACAGCCATCTATAGGACTTCTATGCTATATTCTATAACTTACATGATAGTTAAAAATACACAAAAAGTAAAAATTCAAAATTTAAAAAATGATTTACTGAAAATCACAGCAAACATTGATTCTAGTGTTTTGTAGCAAATGTGATGCAATTTTGAATATGCTAAAAAAGGACAAAATTGGACTTTTTGGGGGGTTTGTGATAAAATGAATGTAATTTTTGTCTTTTCCATATATGTATATATAAACATGAACAAAATTGTGTTTTTGGGGAAAAGTGAATTAAATTTTAGTCTGTTCCTCACATAAATCATATAACTATATAATACCTTGATGCTTCAAAGATTCGTGATGAGTAAATAATGATATTTTTAGGTGAACTCTCCCTTTAAAAACTGATCTGTATTTTGTAGGTTATGAAGTTGCTCATCACCCTTCCATCTTCTGTCGTCGCGTCTGTTTTTCACTCTGTCTGTCGTTTGTGGGAATGATAACAGTGTCCAGTGACCTGAGCTGGAGTGTGTGTATGAGAGACGTTTGTTCTGCTAGAGATCGTCGCTCCTCATGAGTGAAAGGGAGAAACAAAAGCAGCTTTGAGAGATTAGGCCCCCTGGAACGCTTCTGGCCGTCGTGTAGCGGCACGTGGCAAAGACCTTGATACTTATCATGTGCGTCAGGTGCTGCTGATACGCTTCCTGCTCTAGAAAACAGCCCACCTCCCTCCTTTCCTCTTTATTTCACTCTTTGTCCTTCTTTCGTTCAGGGACGAGGCCAAAAAGTTGTAAAATTTGCCACATTTATTGGGGGTGTGTCATCTGTTTTTTTTTCTATAAATTTTGAATGTTGACCTAAACAAGTTTGAAGGTTAATAGGCCGTATGGATTCAGAGTTAAATAGATCTATCTATCTATCTATCTATCTATCGTTCTTTCTGTCTGTCTGTCTGTCTGTCTGTCAAATGTAGTGTATTTTTCCTTCATTTGTCTCATTTTGTTATTTTTTTAAACTTTTTAAATGTATTTATTTATTATTTTTTCTTTTTCCTGTCTACTCACTTTCATTGTTGCTTTACTACTTTAATTTGTTTAGTTTGTTTAGTCATTTATTTTTCTTTTATTCATTTTTCTTATTTTTTGTGTTGTCCTTTTTCTTTCTTTCTTTCTCTTTCTTTCTTTCTTTCTTTCTTTCTTTCTTTGGTTTGTTTGGTTTTGTTTTGTTCATTTGTGTGTTGTTCTTTCTTTCTTTCTATGGTTTTGTTTCTTTTGTTCATTTGTTTTTGTTTGTATTCATTTGTGTGTTTTTGTTTTCTTTCTTTTTTTCTTTTTCTTTCTTTGATTTGTTTGTTTTTGTTTTCATTTGTTTTTGTTTGTTTGTATTCATTTGTGTGTTGTTCATTCTTCTTTCTTTCTTTCTTTCTTTCTTTCTCTTTCTTTCCACATTTTTTTGTTGATTCAACCAAATCCCTCTGCTTTACTTTTCATTTATTCATTCTGTCTTTCATTCTTTTTTTATTTCTTTCTTTTATTAATTTTAGTTTTTGTGTTTGTTCTTTCTTTCTTTCTTTCTTTCTTTCTTTCTTTCTTTCCTATAATTCTTGCCACTTTCATTGTTGATTCAACCAAATCCCTCTGCTTTACTTCTTTCATTTATCTTTTTTCACTTCTGTCGCTCTCTTCAACCATCCTACAATCTCTCTCTCTCTCTCTCTCTCTCTCTCTCTCTCTCTCTCTCTCTCGCTCTCTCTCTCTCTCTCTCTCTCCAGTCTTTCTGTGTTTTTTTTTCTTTTTTCAAACACAAAGGACATATTGTATCTGCCAAGCTTAAACAGACTCATTCATCTTGGCTAAAGGGCGTTTCTGTGCACTCGCTCAGGTCACTAAAACTCACATTCAGCACTTCACACAAGTCAGATCAACACACCTCAACCTGTTCTGGACAGATGATAAATGTGTGCAAAATGAATCCTGTGCTCAACTACACTCTCGTTTGTACATTTTTACAAAGCAAAATTTCCACCATGATGACAGACTCCAGGACGACGCACACAGTGAACTTTACAACTTAGTGTTACGAGTTTGTTCAGATTAAGTATTTTCAATGCTGAAAAGTATATAACTGAGCTCAGAATCAAGAGTTTGACACGCGACGGCTGGTCAGACATGAACATGTTTTTCTGCCTGTACGGTGGGCCGTGGCCGTCCTGGTGCGTGAAGACATGTGATATGAGGACAGCTGTCCCCAACACATGCAGGGACCCCAGACTACACGCCTGACATCACTAAACACCCCAGCGTTCATGCACTTCATTTGCCCTTTGAGCTACAACTCATTAGACTCACATTCATGTGTTTTTTCAACACTATATAATGAATAGCCTAAAACATGACCAACAGGGTTGTGCATCTTTCAAAGTTGAGAATTAAGAAATCGTTCTAATATGCTGATTTAATTTTTTCAGGTTTCTTTGATGAATAGAAAGATCAGAAGAACAGCATTTATCTGAAATAGAAATCTTTTGTAACATTATAAATGTCTTTATCATCACTTTTGATCAATTTAAAGCATCCTTGCTACATAAAAGTATTGATTCCTAGAATTTTCTTTCCCAAAAAATAAAAAATTCAGATTTCAGATAAATGCTGATCTTTGGATCTTTGTATTCATCAAAGAATCCTGAAAAAAAAAATGTACTCAACTGTTTTAAATATTGATAATAAGATAGATAGATAGATAGATAGATAGATAGATAGATAGATAGATAGATAGAATTCTGACATTGCAACCCAGCTAAAAATGTACATCAAGTGCAAGACACCTCCAAAATATTCAGGCATATGACAGTGGACTTCTACAGTCTTTAGTGTGTTTTTAGTGTCTTATGAACGGGACAGCTGCTTTGAGACTCAGCCAGCAGTCATGTTCACAATCCCACAACACCTCCACCCTATCCTGCCCCAAGCAAACACCAAAACACACTTTATCTTGGTTTCGAAAAGTTTCTTCAGGCATTTTTGCAAAGCTTTGGCTACAATCCAGCCTCCAGTCTGACATGTGAAGACGCAGCAGAGACGGCGTGTAGTCAGCCGATTCAAAACAAGCCAAGCTTCATCAGCGGCTGCTCGTCCAGACCGGCTGAAGAACCAAACGCTGCTCGCATCCCAGAGCTCTTATCAGCACAATGAATGAATGGAGTGTGTTGTTTTTCACAGAGCTCATAAAGATAAAATTCTTCTTTTTGGGGAGATGATTATTGACTTAACCAGGATAGATAGTCCGCTCAAAGAAAGCAAAGTCTGTCTGGTGTTTTGCATTTCATCTTCAGGAGGAGAAGATCCAGTTGGAAAAGCTCAGAGAGAAACTATTTACTACTATTTATCTGCAAAACGCAAGTATTTGAGGTGCTGCTGCTGTTGTTGTGATGTGCTATTTCCTTTCTACCTGATAAATTTAGCAAAAGAAATTTAGCTTGCGTTGAAGGACAAGCCAAGACAAGCACTGCAAAATCACCTTTTTTTGACATTTTAAAATGTCCTTAAAGGAATAGTTCATCCAAAAATGAAAATTTACTTAGAGAAATGTAGCATTACATCACTTGCTCACCAATGGATGTGAATGGGTGCCGTCAGAACGAGAGTCCAAACAGCTGAGAAAAACATCACAATAATCCACAAGTAATCCACACCACTCCAGTCCATCAGTTAACATCTTGTGAAGCAAAAGGCTGCGTGTTTGTAAGAAACAAATCCATCATTAAGATGTTTTTAATTTCAAACCATCACATCTGGCTAAAATATGAGTAAATAATCCATAATAACCTTTCCTCCAGTGAAAAAGTCCATCATCTGTTGTCTTTTCACATAAAAATCCACCAACATATTTGTTTAGAATCATCTTGTTTTTGCTTGTAAACGGTGCTTGATCAGTGCATATTTCTCCCCTGATTCAGACGAGACAGCTTTTTTTTACTGGAGGAAGCATTATTATGGACTACGGACTGATATTTTAGTGATTTAGTGATATCTTGGATTTGTTTCTTACAAACACTCAGCTTTTCATTCACAAGACATTAACTGAAAGACTGGTGTGGATTACTTGTGTATTTTTGTGATGTTTTTATCAGCTGTTTGGACTCTGATTCTGACGGCACCCATTCACATCCATTGGTGAGCAAGTGATGTAATGCTACATTTCTCCAAATCTGATGAAGAAACAAACACATCTACATCTTGGATGGCCTGAGGGTGAGTACATTTTCAGCAAATTCTCATTTTTTTGGGTGAACTATTCCTTTAATAACTAATTAATATGTTGAATAACACACTTGACTGCTTTTCTGCACTTGAAACGTCAGTTTTCCTGGAGAAAACAAGCACCTTTGCCGTTCGTTCTCACTTCCATTGGTGGTGATTTGGGCGTAAAACATCAAACACTGAAGTTTGCAAAGTGAATTTGCAGTCTAAGCACAATTTTTGTGGCCATTTTCGAGTTGTTTTTCCAGGGGTCTCCGCGGGTCAACGTTCTCCGGCTCCACAGACCAGAGGAATTCCTAACCTGAGCGCAGTGCCTTGCTTGGAAATGCAGATAATGCTGTAGATTATCAATGACATGTTTATGGTTCAGATTTATATTTCCCCTCTAACAGGCAGTGAATGCTCCTTCTCTTTATGAAAATATATTTATGTCGGCTCGCAGTGAAACGGCGCACTGTTGAGCGTAGACCTTCCCGTGGCTTGTGTTGGCGTTTCAGGTTACTGACAGCATGTTTTTGTTTTGTGTGTGTGCTGGACGGTTAAATGATGACTAGTGAGGGCTCATAAACTGGGTATTTTAAGTAGCTGTCTGAAATGAATGACCCATTCTGAAAGAAAAACACTTATGCATGAAGGGTTGTTTCTGAGAATTTGTGTTATTGTTTGATGTATGCTGTTCTTGTCACCTATGTTCTGACCTTTTCTCAAAATGCAATTGATTTTGGATTTTCAAGTATTTATTTAAATGTACTTGAAGTTATCCTGACTGGGTGAATTTTATGAAGCATGTCCAGGTCATATTTCACAAATGTATCGTATCTCTTAAAGGGAAAGTGCTCCTCAAGAGAAAATGCTGTTAAAGTGTTTAATCAACTGATCTCTGTCCCTTCAAGTTAGTGTTAGTCAAAGTAATTATATAATATATATATATATATATATATACACACACACAGTTGTGCTCAAAATTATTCATACCCCTGGTAAATTCGATCAAGGAAGGCTCTGAAATAAATCTGTATCATTAATCCTTCTGATCTTTTATTTTAAAAATGTACAAAAATCTAACCTTTTCATTGGAGAATAAGAATTTAAAATGGGAGAGAAATCTCATTATGAAATATATATATATTTTTCTCTAATACACATTGGCCACAATTAATCATACCCTTTTATTCAATATTTTTTGCAAGCTCTGAGTTTTCTCCTATAATGCCTGAAGAGTTTGGAGAACATCTGACAAGTGATCAGAGACCATTCCTTCATGTAGAATTATATTAGATATTTCACTTGCCTATACTTTCATTTTCATACTCTCATACTATTTCATACTATATATATATAATTTAATCTGAAGGATCTGGAGAATGAAAGAATAGAAAAATAAATAAATAGGAAATATGGTGCAAATACAATGAATTTTATAAGAAATTATTTTGCATTAAGACTATTAAACATTTTTGGATTGTAATGCAGGGTTATTATAGTTAACTAAAATTTAAAAATTAATATAAAATTTAACTTACACTGAACAAAATTATAAACGCAACACTTTTGTTTTTGCCCCCATTTTTCATGAGCTGAACTCAAAGGTCTAAGACTTTTTTCTATGTACACAAAAGGCCTATTTCTCTCAAATATTGTTCACAAATCTGTCTAAATCTGTGTTAGTGAGCACTTCTCCTTTGCCGAGATAATCCATCCACCTCACAGGTGTGGCATATCAAGATGCTGATTAGACAGCATGATTATTGCACAGGTGTGCCTTAGGCTGGCCACAATAAAAGGCCACTCAATATTTGAGAGAAATAGGCCTTTTGTGTACATAGAAAAAGTCTTTGAGTTCAGCTCATGAAAAATGGGGGCAAAAACAAAAGTGTTGCGTTTATAATTTTGTTCAGTCTATTTTATTTAAGCAAGTTACCAGAGCAACATTTCACATTTTCATTTAGTTTAACTTGATGTACTAAAATAACTAAAACTGAAATAAAAATGAATAAACAGAAAATAAAAATGATATATACATATTTTAAAAAATGAATACCATTGCAAAAAAATACAACAAAATAATTAAAATTTAAGTAAAATTCAAATGAGAACAGAAATTATTTAATGCAAAAAAGATATGTTAAGTTGTAAAGTTTAACTTAGTAATTAACGTCATTGTATTCATCATACTAACATTTAAAAAATATACTACAATAATGAAAAAGTAATGATAATGTGATTACTTTAAAAAAAATAATAATAATAATAAATGGCCCTTCTTTTGATATTGAGGTGAATTATGACCGTAAGAGTCACTTTTTAAAAACTCACTTTTTAATGCTTTTTAATGCAGTAATATCTGCCTTTAGTGTAAACAATAATGCATTGTTAGAAGTAATCTTAATAACCATCTCTGAGTGGACTTTAGCCTGATTTTCTTACTCTAAGGGTTAAACAATCTGAGGTTAAGTGCATTACTGGAGCACAATGGTGATTGTTCATGGATTAACCCCTTGCACGGCTTGAACCTTCAGTCTTTTTAGTCAGTAGCCCACTACAGCGCACCACCCAAAAAGGTCTCAGATCAATGTCTCTTTGTTTGTAGGTGCTTCAGATGGACGGGAAGTTGGAGAACGTCCTGAAAATCCTGATGGAGCATTTCCAGCCCAAACCAGAGCTGCTGCAGAAACCCAGCCAGTACAGCTCTCGCGTCACCGTCATGAAGCGGCTGGGCGTCAGCCTGGACGAGAGCCAGTGACCCGCTGGCCACAAGAACTCACGCTATGCATTGTGGGACACACGGTCCGAGAGGAAGAAGTTTCCCGTTTCTGTCTAGGAAGCGAACAGGCGAAGATGAAGCGAAGAAGAAGACCTGGATGTCCCTCAGAATCTCCTAAACTGTCCGTCTCTAGTCATTCGATTGGTTTTATGGTCAACGAAGGACCGTTTTGAGACTGCGGGACCCGTTTCGGACGGTTTTCGCAAACAAAACAAAGGTTGAACTCATAAATCACATTTCTAACCACAACAGCGATCCAGAGCCCGCAGGAACATGAACATGGTGAGCATTTGCTCGAGGAATGAAAGCCGCCGTTGATGTATGGCTGTGGTAGGGCTTATCAAAATAGCAAAACACCCATGATAGATTCTAATGAAGTTTAATAGTGCGCTGAGAAAGAAGGCCATTCACGGCTGTTGACGTTTCAACGAGAGCCAAGATATCCAACAGCCGATCCGTCAGGTCTCCAGTCACGTTTTTTCCCTCCAAGCACCTTTCAGATGTGTTCGTCTGATTGTTTTTCTCATCCGAGATGATTAAACGTCGAAAGGCGACGGAAAAAGCCATTCATTTCCAGAAACCACAAAGGATCTGGCGTGAATCCTTTCATCCTGGATCTTTTCACCAAACATGTTCGTCTGTTGGCCGTTTGCCTAGTGCTGAGTTAACACTGAATTCATGTTTTTGTAAAGCAGAAAGCCACAGAGTATGATGTAAGGGGTGTTTTTACTCCTAAAAACACGGTAAAATCACTGCAGCTTCTAGTGGCTTATTGCTTTCATGAAATGCCAATGATAGCAAAATGGGGGGACAAAATATGGGAATGCTCAATATATAGTTGCATTTATTGATAATAAATAACAGAATAATCATAAAAACATTATCTTATATACTACAGTTCAAAAGCTTGGGTTGGTCAGATTTTTTAAATGTTTTTGAAAGGCTTTTATGCTCAGCAAGGCTGCATATATTTGTTGAAAATTACAGTAAAATTGTGAAATATTATGACAGTTTAAAAGAACTGCTTTCCGTTTGAATATATTTTAAAATAAAATTTATTCTTGTGACGCAATGCTGAATTTTCAGCACCATTAGTGTCACATGATCCTTCAGAAATCATTCTAATATGCTGAATTTGCTGCTCAAGAAACATTTCTGATTATTATCAATTCTGAAAACAGTTCATATTTTTTATGGAAATCAGGATATATTTTGCTTTTAGGATTCTTTGATGATTAGAACATTTGAACTAACAGCATTTATTTGAAACAAACATCTTTTGTAACATTATCACTTTTGATCAGTTGAATACATCCTAGCTGAATAAAAGTATTAATTTCTTGGGAAAAAAAAAAATCCTACCGACCTAATCTTTTGAACGGTAGTGTAATTAACATAATACATGTTATAAATATTATAGAATATTTTTTAATAATATTTATATATTATATAAAACGTTTTACAAATTTAAATGTATTATAAATGTTATAAATAGTAAGCATTCATACATAATAAATATTCTTCCAACCAGCAAAAAAAAAAAAAAAAATATATATATATATATATAATACATAATATGCAGTCATATTTTAACACTTACCCTGCACAAGAAGAGCTGAAGAAAAGGGAATTTTATGGCTAGATGAGCTTGTATTTTTGTCTTGGATACTCGAAGACAAGCACTGTATCTGAGAAAATGAGTTGTACGCCTGCTGCTGACACGACTGTACAGTTTTATAAAGAAAAAGCCTTGTAAATATTGTAGCAATGCCTTATATCTATGTCCATGTAGTGCTGATGGTTTGGATTCATACTCTGCTGGAATGATAAACTGTGATCTGTTGTAATCATTTGCTCCAGAAAACTGTGGTGTAAATAAAATACACGTTTAATTACATATCGTGTTGCGTTCTGGCATCACGCGAGAGTACCTATGTGTTAATGATTAAAGCTTGGAGACTCAAACGTGGTGGAGAGAGTGAAAATGACATGTTTCCATTGGCTAACGTCTCTTAATTTCTCCGCACCTACATTCAGGTCTTGAATTTCTACTCATTCGAAGGCCAAAATATACAGTCTGGTTACGGGCCGCGAAGATCCGTACGTTTGCTTTTGTCTCGGCGTTTTAGCTCGCTGACGGGAGCTTGAAAGAGAAGTGGAGTCGTCTACAGGCCCAGCTGTGTACAAGAGAGAGACGCTGAGAGTCTGTATGCTTTGAAAAGGCCGTTTGATGTCGGAGAGCTCGATCGTCCTCTTGGAGAAGCATTAGGGATGCAAACGGCGAGGTTCAGCGCTCCTGTGAGCAAACCGGCACAAAGCACATGGACTCGGCTGATGATTGATTCGCCGTTCTGCCTGCTTAACATCTTTCAAGGCTGAAAACATACTCGTATTTCCTTCTTTCTCGCTCAGAGGTCTAAGAATATACTGTGATTATTGCATTCCTGCAAGCATTTGGTGTGGGATTTGCTTTTTCGTTCAGGAATTGTTAGTGCATTTCACAAAGAAATGGCAAGTAGCTTTGAATTAAATGCAAAATTGTACTGAAATAGTATTTTGTGGTAAAACATACTCCAATAATGCTTTTTATAACTCATTTTAAAAGGTCTGTGAACCAACTTTTAACATTTATAGCTAGAAAATCTGCTAAAAATAACTAGTATATGTTGTGTTTATGAAGCTAAACCAGCAGTTTACTTGTTCAACCAACTTCAATAATTGGTTATAATAAAGTTTTAGCAGCTAGACTATCAGGTCTGGTCTGGTGCAATGCAGACTTATTTTAGTATCATTGATATACCAATATAGTTTTTGTTAATATTTAGATTTTAATAATAACGCTGCGGCCATGTCAGGTTTTCCACTCCTGTAGGCTGATTGTTAAAACAGAAGTTTGCCAAAAACCCAGCCACCTCCTCCATAACGGGGCCTGTCTGACCTGATGACAGGCCTGAGCCGTGTGCCCATTACTGGGGGGCCACCTGTGGCCCCAGGGCCCCGTGAGGAGCAGTGGTGCCCTGTGAAAGCAGATATTGGTATGAACAGGTGTGCGGCGGGGGATGCGGGCAGCTGCGCCTCGTGGCTTCTAGAAATAGCAGCGAGCAGCAAACAGTTGCATCGGCAGCGGCTGTTGTGTTTGACGGAGAGGCAGCAGTGACCATCCAGCAGTCCAGAGTTTACCTTTATATTTATTCATTTAGCAGACGCTTTTATCCAAAGTGACTTACAATTGAGGAATACAAGTGATTCATCATAAAGAGGCAAATAAACACAAGAAGTGCTCAATATACAAAGTTTCAGAGTTGCTGTCCCTTAATATATATATATATATGTGTGTATAACTTATACAATTTTATGCATTTCTATATACATTAAAAAAAGAAAAAGAGAAAAATATATAATATATATTAATTATACAATTTTATACAAATTGTATATTAATGTAAAAGTGTATGTATGTATGTATGTTTGTTTGTGGAAAACAGACCTAATTTTATTTTATTTTTTTTAGGTATTTTTTAATTGTAAAGGAGGAAAGAGCAAAAATATACTATAGCTTTCAGTTTGTGAAAAACAGACCTAGATTTATTTTATTTATTTTTATTTTACTGTCTAGAATTTTTTTCTTCTTTTTTACTGACCAGGTTTCCATCCATTGAATTTCTATGTGAATTTAGGGATATTGCATGAAACGTGCTGGACGGAAACACCAAGACGCAAATAAATCTACCACAATCCTCGTAAAATATGTATATCCTCAGGTGGAGTAATGTTTGTTTGTTTGTTTGTTTATTTATTTATTATTTATTTTAGTGCTGTCAAACGATTAAAAGCATCCAAAATAAAAGTTTTTGTTTACATAATATATGTGAGTGTACTGTGTATATTTATTATGTATATATAACACTCATACAGTATATATTTTGAAAATATTTACATGTATTTACATGTATATATTTATATTCATATACTTTATATTATGTATAAATATACTTAATATATAAACATAACATATTTTTCTGAAATATATACATACATGTGTGTGTATTTATATATACATAATAAATATACACATTACACACACACACACATATTATGTACACAGAATCTATTTTTTGGATGCAATTAATCGCGATTAATCATTTGACAGCACTAATTTGTTTTTGCAAGAATAAACGTGAAAAGCTCATTCCTAGATGCCTGTCAAAAAAGTCATGTGACTTTGCCTCAACAGGTCATGTAACTGAAGATCTGGGTCATTTTTTTACATTTGTGTTTTATTATATATAACTACAGCTACAACTTTCATTTACATTTCTGTTTGCACTAAATTTCTCGACACGCTATTCCCATAAAAATTTGTGTGTATTTTCTGCATTAGTAAGAATGGCCTAAAATATCGTAGTGACTGCTGTAGCTGTAGCAGCTGCGGGAATGTGGAATCAAGCACATTATTTTGTTATTGAGCAAACGTCTGGGCTCGGGGGCACGCATTGCTGTGGACTTTTGGTCCAGACGCGAGGAGGATGCCAGGCCTGTGCGCTGGAAAGACGTCAGTGCTGCGGGTTGGTTTGGCCATCCGGAGGAGAATGAGAGAAATGAGGGTAGACAGCTGCTACCGACAGGACCAGCATACGGGCGCGCGCCACGTCAAGGCTCAGGACACACAAACACACACACTCACACACGCACACACACTCACACACGCACACTCACTCACACTCACACTCACACACACACTCACACAAACTCACACACACACTCACACTCACACACAAACACACTCACACTCACACACAAACACACACACACACAAACACAAACACACACACTTGTTTCGCTATCCTTGGGGACTCTCATAGGCGTAATGGTTTTTCTGCTGTACAGACCGTATTTTCTATCGCCCTACACCTAAACCTACCTGTTACAGGAAACTTTCTGTATTTTTACATTTTCAAAAAGGTTCATTGTGTATAATTTATGAGCTTGTTTACCTGTGGGGACCTCAATTTAGGTCCCCACTGTGACACAAGTCCCCATGAGTCTGTGTGTATTCAGGTTTAAGTCTCCACCGGAAAATATAAAAACAAGTACACACTCACACACACTCACACTCACACACACACACACACACACACACACACACACTCACACTAACACACACACACATACACTCACACTCACTCACACTCACACATGTTAGTTTTTGTGAAAAGTGGGGACATTCCATAGGCGCAATGGTTTTTATACCGTACAAACTGTATGTGCTATTGCCCTACACCAACCCTACACCTAACCCTACCCTTACAGGAAACTTTCTGCTATTTCAGATTTTCAATACACTCCATTCTATGTGATTTATAAGCGTTTTGAAAAGTGGAGACATGGGGTAATGGCCTGAAAAGTCACCTTCTACTTGTAATACCTATGTCATACCCATGTCATTATACAAATTTATGTCCTAATTTGTCACAAAAACGCGCGCGCGCACACACACACACACACACACCAGAGCGTGCATGTGCATGTCCAGCTGCTGCTGTTAAAGCCCTTTAAATCTCGATGAGAAGGACGATCATCAGCTTCTGAAGGACATGATATAGCCTAATTCCTCAACATCAGAGATCAGAGCTGCTAAAAAGTAAAATAGGGTACATTAGGGATGGGACTCAACAGCTGGTTTCTATCTTTTGGTTTATTTACTGCTTTGGAAAGTCGTGAAAACAATAAATAAATCTATATATGGTTTATTTGTTATAGACATATTCATTTATATTCATTTATTTATTTAAAATATATTTTATTATTGTATGATATATTTATCATACATAGGCCTATTAGAAATATATATCAATATTTTTAATTATATAGTCAACAATATAATATAAATGTATCTAATATAATAATATATAATTTAATAAATTATATTTAGAATTATATTTTAAACAGTATAATAAATATTAATTTTATATTAGAAGTATTCACATCATAATATATAATTACTAATTTAATTTTTTATACATTTTTATATATTAAAAAGTTACTGTGTGTGTGTGTGTGTGTGTTAGAAAAATAATCATTAATTTATTTATCATACACATTCTAAATATATGTAAAGTTTTGCTGTAAAAAATGCTGTAGTATATAAAAAATTTAGTAAAATATGTTATATATATATATATATATATATATATATACATATACAGGCATGGCCAAAAATATCGGCACCCTTGGTAAATATGATCAAAGAAGTCTGTGAAAATTAATCTGCATTGTTAATCCTGATCTTTTATTTAAAAAATTCACAAAAATCTAACCTTTCTTTGGATAAGAATTTAAAATGGGGTGAAATATCATTATGAAATAAATGTTTTTCTCTAATACACGTCGGACACAATTATTGGCACCCCTAGAAATTCTTATGAGTAAAATATCTCTGAAGTATATTCCCATTCATATTCACAATTTTGAGCACTCCAGAGTGATTATGAACATGAATTTATCCAGCCATGACTTCCTGTTTCACAGAAATATAAATAGGAGGGAAAACAAAGCCCAAATTCCTGTAATCATCCATCACAATGAGAAAAACCAAAGAATATATTTCTGATGTACAGCAAAAGATAATTGAGCTTCACAAATTAGTGAAGTGGCTTTAAGAAAAGAGCTAGAGCAGTGAAAATTCCCATTTCCACCATCAGGGCAATAATTAAGAATTTCCAATCAACATAAAATGTTACAAATCTGCCTGGAAGAGGACGTGTGTCTATATCGTCCTAATGCACGGTGAGAAGGAGAGTTTGAGTGGCTAAAGACTCTCCAAGGACCACAGCTGGAGAATTGCAGAAAATAGTTGAGTCTCGGGGTCAGAAAACCTTAAAAAAAATTGTCAAACAGCCCCTACATCACCACATGTTGTTTGGGAGGGTTTCAAAATTCTCCTAGCTCGTCCAAAAACAAACTCCAGCATATTCAGTTATCAGACACGACTGGAACTTCAAATGGGACTGGCTTCTATGGCCAGATGAAACTAAAAAATGAGCTTTTTAGCAGCAAACACTCAAGATGGGTTTGGTGAACACAGGGATAAAAAAGTACCCCTTGTGTACAATGAAATATACCGCTGTATTTTTGATGTTGGGGGCCTATATTTCTGGTCCCGGAGGTCCCGGACATCTTGTTTAGACACATGGCATCATGGATTCTATCAAATACCAACAGATAAAAAAATCAATAAGTGACTGACTCTGTTAGTAATCTTTTACTGGGCCGTGTTTGGATCTTCCAACCATACAATAATCCAAACACAAACCTCAAAAACAATACAAAAATGTGTCACTGAGCACAACACCAAGCTTCTGCTATGGCCATTCCAGTCCTCTGACCTGAACCCTGTAGAAAATGAGTGAGGTGAACTGAAGAGATGAAGCACCATCATGGAGCTGGGAATCTGAAGGATCTGGAGTGATTCTGGATGAAGGAATGGCCTCTGATCTCTTGTCAGGTGTTCTCTAACCTCATCAGGCATTATAGGAGAAATTTAGAGCTGTTAAATTGGCAAATGGAGGTTTACAAAAGTAATATCAAAAGGGTGCCGTTAATTGTAATAATGTGTATTAGAGAAAAACATTTATTTCATAATGATATTTCCCCCCATTTTAAATTCTTACTATCCAATAAACGGTTCGATTTTTGTGAATTTTTTCAAATAAAAGATCAAAAGGATTAACAACGCAGATTAATTTTCACAGGCTTCTTTGATCATATTTATCAAGGGTGCCGATATTTTTGGCCATGACTGTATGTGATTAATATTGTGTAATAGTTTAATAGGTTAATAACTATTGCTTAATAATATATATATATATATATATATATTTTTTTTTTTTTTTTTCTTTCTTTAAAAAATAAACTTTCTAGCTTTGTGATTTTTTTATGGTTATAATCATTTTTATTTTATATTTAGAATTAATTATTGGCTGGAAGTGTCATCAGAGTCTGAAAAGCATCCTATATTAAAAAGTCATATTATACATATTATATGATACTTATATTAATCTTCATTAAATATGTGTCTATGTATAAACATTTATTTTTGCGAAAATGCGTCATAAGTTTTATAAAATGTCAATCACGCTAGATAGGCCTAATGTACGGACTGTCTGAACCAAACTCATCTGAGTGACATTAATATTTTCTTTGGAATGTCCAATGAGAAGTCTTGATTAAAATGTCATCTGGGCGTAATGAGGTTTTGACGTATCAGCAGCAGGTCAGGCCCAGCGCCCTCACGCATAGCTGAGCAGATTAGCGCAGGACGGATAATGAAGCTCCGTGTTTGGGTCTGCGTGCTTCAGCAGCGCGAGCTGATAAAAGCCTTTGACTGGCTGCAGGTGGGCTCGTCTAATGAACACTGCAGACGGGTGGAGCTGCGACATCTGTAATACCGCTGCTATCTTCTGTAGATATGAGATATGGAGTGATTACTGAGCTCTAGATTCTGTTTTGCACTTGATATGCATGTTATATGTGAAGCTAAAACAATTTTAGCCACTAAAAGCCTTAAATGTAAATATGTACCCACCTTATTCTTCGCATAAATATGGGCGCGGCCATTTGTAAATTTTATGGGTCTTGCTTCCGGTCTCATTTGCTTCCGCTCGTTTTGCTGCTTGATATTGCAAATTGGTGTGTCTTACCATATTATTTTAGTGTATTATCTTAATTATGAACACACTGGTTTATAATGCAAACAGTTTTACCATTTACTGCACGTTTTTCTTCTCGTTATTTCCCTATAGAGAATGAGAATCGATGTCACGCCGCAAATCACCAAAGAAAAAGTTGTAAATTCATTAGGCCTACATGTAACGAAACACATCTAGCAACCGTGTTTTGGCGTATTTATTACCATTCGTATAACCACAATTTCAATAGAAATACCACGGTTAAACTATGGTTATAGTAGCTAATTTTTTAAGGGGAGAATACACTAAAGCTAGATCTCAAACTGCTCAATGTTAAAGATTTAAGCCATTATAGCGGTAACAGAACTTACTATGAAGCTGCTTTGAAACGATGTGTATTGTGGATGCTATAAACAGAAATAACTTGACTTGAATGAACCAAGATGAAGATCAAATAAAGCGATCAAATAAATGAGTAATCTGTACAAACATGTACAGATATGGAAGTCTCTTACTTCCGCGTTTAGGAATAAGGTGGATTTATGGTACGGTTTAGTCAGTTACCTGGTTGCGCGACTATATTGGAGATACTTGGATGTAAACAACAGCATGGATTGCACGGTTAATGTACTAACGAATACATTGCTTTACTAATTTATGCTGTCTAAACCACAGAAAAAACGTGTGGAAGCTGCTAAATCATATAGTGAAGGACTTAGTAAGCAGGAAAGGGCACGATATTTTAACAAACTAAAGTTAATAGGTGGTAAAGATACGTACGAGCAGTATTAATTAAGATATTATCCTAATATCTCACCTACCTGACAAGAAATGATAAGAACAAACATGAATGTTGTCAAGATTATTGCCCTGAAAATCTTAGTTCAGTTTGGCCAACCACAAATGGCTTCTTTCCTCCGACAGTTTTTTTGCACTCTTCTCCTTGATTTGTTATAACTTTTGGCAGTCTATAGTAATCCAAATGTTTAGTTACAGCCCAATATTTGGTATATTTGGTTAGTACAGCCCAAAACATGACAATAAGTGACCATTTTCAGCAGCAATAATCAGCTAAATTTTCAAGTTTCGTTCGGATCAGTGGCATTGTTTACGTTCAGTGCTGCCAATATGGCCGATTGATGACGTATTGTGAAAACACTCCATATGTTTTATATTCATTGTTTGTATGCAGTGACAGATATTCGCTATTCCAAAATCTAGTACGCTGCTATATTGTCTGTTTCCTAGGCAACTGCCCTATAAGGGCCCGTTCACACAAAACACACTTTTGCTACGTTTGTTTTTCTATGTAAACATGCGCTAGACGGACATTTTTGACCGTTACGCTTGCATCTTTTGCAGCGTTTCACACATGACACTGCATAATAAAAACTCGGTGCACAAGTTAAAAATAGTTCACTTTTTAAAAAACGTGTTTTTAAAAGTGTTCTGTCAACTGTTGCGTGTTTTTAAATGCAAAAAAAATGTGTTCTGTCTCGCACTGTTTTTCCATAGTTTTTCTATGTAACATGCGTTAGATGGACATCTTAGTGCTTGTGTTTAGCTTCTTTTCCAGGGTCTCATGCATGCGCACCATGTTTTTAGAATGCAATGTCAAGCTGAAAAATAGTTTACCTTTAAAAACGTGTCTAGACTTTGTGGTTTTTTTTCTGTCTGCTGCCATGCATCTCGCGTTTTTAAATGGAAAAACCTGTTCTGTCTTACCCTACTCTCATCTTTTTCAGCATCTCACGCATGCCATGTTTTTAAAACACAGTATCAGGCAAAAAGTAGTTACACTTTTTAAAAACGTGTCTCTAGACCTTGTCTCTAGTGGAATTTTTAAAAATTGCATCTCACGCTTTTCCATTTTTTTTTCTACATAAACTTGCTAGATGGATGTATGTGACTGTTGACTTTGCGTCCCGTGCTTCAGAGTTTTAAAAAACATGATGCTCAAGATAAAAGTAGTTCAGCTTTTTAAAATTGTATCTAGATTTTGCATTTTTTAAATTCGCACCTGTTCACGCAGACATGATACATCATCAGCGTGTTCCATTACGCTATTGCAGACTGAGTGAGAATGAAGGGCGTCATTGTTGTAATATTATGTGCTTCGTACTGTAAAGTTTTCTCACAACATTGCATTCAACTCTCCACCAACGCCGTCTGTCATCGTGTCACTGGTTAGCCTCTGGTCTGCCTGTGCGCGTTCATGGGTTTTGGAGGAGGCGTGGCTTTGGAGAATGATTTGCAGGGAGGATGGGATCTTATGTTTTCAAAGCTAGCTTGCTATTGCTAGCCTCTCTGAAATTGCCCACTCTATCTTTAATATTTTGTATTAGATTTTACTTTTATATTTTCTGGTTTTATTTTAATTTTAATGTTTTTGTAATTTCATTTCTGTTGTTTTAAATGTCTATGTAATTTTTAGTAAGTTTTATTTTTAGATTTAGTTTTAGATATTTTAGCACTTCACTAACTAAATGAAACTAAATTAAAATTGGCGACTAGCTGAAATTAGTTATATATATATTTCAAGTAATGAAAATGTTTTCTGTCATTTCAGTTTTAGCTAACGATAATAACACTGGTCTTATGATATTAATTGCAAAATTGTATTCTGTCCAGCGTTTCCTTTCCATTGTTTTTTTAAATACGTGATGCTCTAGTTAAAGGAAGTTCAATTTATGAAACCTGTTTTTTTCTCATTCCACTGTCCACATCTCATGCTTTTTTCAGCATAAAAAACACTTTCTGTGTGAATGAATCAGTATGCTAATATATATTCATTTAGCATACTGCCTTATAAGTGACTTTACTTTGTGTTGCCTATGGAGAGCAAAGTGCAGTGGAGACTTGACTCATTATTAATTTCAAATTTTAATGTAAACATGTTGCAACATGCTGTTGAGCATTGAAAAAATACATGACACACAAACATCGTTTTTAATTAAAAAACAGTCATCTTGGATGCATTTTTTGAGCTTGTCGTAGTGCATACTGGGATTATAATATTCTACGTTTACTTGTCTTTTTAATGAATGATTTTCTTTATGCAGTTACAGTACATGCCTGGTCCTGTAATAGTGATTTTGAAGTGGACTTGCCGTCGCGTGGCCTTTACTTGTGCACATCCGTCCTCATGAGCGCCACCTGTAGGGCCGCGGTACCTCCTCGATGTGGCCATACTTCACACCGAACTGCCACCCATCAGTCTTCACTGCATTACTTCCTCAAAGTGCGACCTGCGAGACTCGAGGGCGGCATTTGTGACAGGACCTACGTCACTTCTGTAACTGAAATCGACGCGTTTCAGCAGAGCCACTGCATCGCTTTGGCCTGAATCCTCTTCACGACTGCCCGTCTCTATAGTTTGCCAGCCGTCTGAGGTCACACGTAAGTCATTTATTGAGAATTTCATCTAATGACGTGCGTTGCGGTCGTGGGAGGAAACCAAACGGGGAAGCTCAGAGATTTCAATGAACTGCACAAGCCCTTGTTTACAGGAAAGTGTACGAGACCTGTGGTTTGCATGAATATAAAGCATTTTTAGTCAGGAAATCTAGTTTTTGTGTGTTTTTCTCTTTAACTCTCAAAAGGCTTGATTGGACTGTATTTGTTGTAGTCTGAATGCTACCTACAGGACGTATATAAACTATGAAAACTATTTTCATTCGTTGCCAAAGGGCCTGACGGTGGAATGAACTGAGACTAGGTTAAGGTTTGGTGTTTCCTGTCCTTTAACAAGTGAAACGCAGAGGGCTTTAATAGGAAATCAGATAATATACCTGAGTATTTCCTGTAGTTTGTGTGGATGGACCTGAAAGCTCGTTCACCCGCATGAATTAAAGGAAAAACATATTATTCTCAGAGGTCTTGGCTGGTTTTCTGATAAGCATTGAGCAGAAGTGCTGTAAAATGTCACTGAGTGATGCTTTTCTTAGAACAAACACTGAGAGTTTAAATGCGTCTTACATATAAGGTCATGCAAATATTTAAATGATGTTCTTTTATTGGAGGAAGGCCAAAGAGAGAATATTGTAAACAAATAGTCAAATTATTGCCCCAACTTAATGATTTTTTTCCCTTTTATCCAACTTTGTGAGCCGTTTTGAAAGTACAGTTAGATTGTTCATTACCTTAAATTATTTCAGTCACACAGTCACATTTATAACATACATATATACAGGTCATTTTAGGGAAAGTGAACAATAGATTTAAAGACCTGTTTAGGTTCAAGTGAAACTGTCATTGAGGTTAAATATGGAAGTGTGGAAATTGCAATAATTCGCAAGTGACAACTTCTCACTTTGAGCACACGAATACGTGTTATTTATTTTTTAGGTAAACACAGGAGAAAACATGGCGCTCCACCGCGTCCCACGTCACCACGCTCATTTAAAGGGACCGCGATCCCTGTAGTCATGAATAACACACACACTAAGAACAAAGTGCTGCGTTTATAATCAACAGTATGTAGAACTACGCTTATCATCAGCAGTAAATGTATGTCACATTCACTACACACGTCCCCCAGAATTCACCATATCAGAAGAGAAAAAAAAAAAAAAAAACAGTCAACGGGGAGGTGGGCGTATCAGTCGGCCACAACGGCTGCGCTGTACCGGAGGTCGAGGAGACCCCACTGCAGGCGGAGTCCCGTCATTACACGTGTGTGGGGCATGGAGTGTGGATGGCTTGGGAGTGAGGGGGGCAAGGGGTGGGCGCAGAGCAGGAGGTCGTCCGCGTCGTGGGGGCTGAGCCAGGTCAATGGGCCTAGCCACGTCCAAGTGAGCCGGTTTAAGGCGGTCAATGGAGAATCGCTCCGGTTTGCCGCCCCTGTCCACCACAAAATGTTTGTCCCCTGTCTCCAAAACCCGAAATGGGCCCTCGTAGGGCGGGTGTAGCGGCCCCCTGTGGGCGTCGTGGCGAATGAAAACATAGCCAGCCGCCTGAAGACCAGCGGGGATGTGTGACTGAGGGAGGCCATGACGGGAAGTAGGGACAGGTGCGAAAAGCCTCGCATTGTCCAGTAGAGCAGAACGCTGGAGAGTAGCAGACCAGGGAACCGTAATACCAGGGACAAAATCCCCTGGAACCCGCAGCGGCTGTCCATAAACCAGCTCCGCGGATGAGGACTGAAGATCCTCCTTTGGTGCAGTCCTGATGCCCAGCATCACCCATGGGAGCTTGTCGACCCAGTTACCATCTTTGGGAGGTCATGAGTACGCAGGGCAGCCTTCATCGACCTATGAAAACGTTCACAGAGTCCGTTAGCCTGCGGGTGATATGCGGTTGTGCGGTGGAGTTTCACTCCGAGGCTCCGTGCGACGGCATTCCATAGCTCAGACGTAAACTGCGCGCCTCGGTCAGAGGATATGTCCGGGTAAGCCAAACGGGCAACCCAGGTGTTACTGCACGCCCGTTATTTTCGACAGATGCCACTGACGTCAGCGGCACAACCTCAGGCCAGCGGGTGGTCCTGTCAACCATGGTTAACAGATATGTGAAACCGTGAGAGGAAGGCAGAGGACCGACCAGGTCCACGTTTACATGGTCAAAACGCCTCTCAGGCACAGGGAACAACTCTAAGGGAGCTTTAGTGTGGCGGTGGACTTTGGCCCGTTGGCACTCAACACAGGTGTTAGCCCAGTCCCTAACGTCCTTCTTGAGGCCGTGCCAAACAAACTTCGCCGCAACCAGTCTCTGTGACGCTTTCGAACCTGGGTGGGAGAGACCATGGATGGCATCAAAAACTTGTCGTCTCCATCCCGAGGGAACAACCGGCCGAGGACTACCTGTGGAGACGTCACACAGGAGCGTGGTGCCGGCGTCACCAAAAACCACGTTCTCGATCTGCAGCCCTGTAGTCGAGGTCCTCAGGAGTTGAACATCCGGGTCTGTGGTCTGAGTCGCCGCCATGCGGTTGTAATCTAAACCCAGATGGACTGCCCCTGCCACAGCCCGTGATAGGCAGTCCGCCACACGGTTGTTCTTACCGGCCACGTGCTGCAAGTCCGTGGTGAACTCTGAAATGTAGGACAGATGCCGCTGTTGGCGAGCGGACCACGGCTCAGCCACTTTGGCCATGGCAAAAGTCAGCGGCTTGTGGTCCACAAAAGCAGTGAAGTGTCGGCCTTCCAGCAGGGAACGAAAGTGTCTGATGGCGAGGTAGAGACCCAGCAGCTCCCGGTCGAAAGTGCTGTACTTCCGCTCACAGGGGCGCAGCTGACGGCTAAAGAAAGCCAGCGGCTGCCAGGCCCCGCCTACCCACTGCTCGTAGACAGCACCGACAGCGTAGTCCGAGGTGATGCCGATAGGGGCTGTAGGAGAAGGATGCGCCAGCATGGTGGCGTTCGCTAGGGCTGCCTTAGTGGCAGCAAAAGCCTCGACTCTGCTCTCAGTCCAGTCCACAGCGTGCTTGGGTTTACCTTTCAAAGCCTCGTGCAAGGGCAGCATGAGCTGAGCGGCTCGAGGGATGAAGCGGTGGTAAAAATTCACCATGCCGAGGAATTCCTGCAGGGATTTGACAGTGAGCGGGCGTGGGAACTGTGTGACTGCCTCCACCTTTGATGGGAGAGGGACTGCCCCATCCTTAGTGACTCTGTGTCCTAAGAAGTCAATAGTGGAGAGACCGAACTGGCACTTGGCGGGGTTGACAATTAATCCATGTTGGCTAAGCCGCTCAAAAAGTGTTCGAAGGTGCACCAGGTGCTGAGACTTGGACATGCTCGCTACAAGGATGTCATCCAAGTACACAAAAAGGAAAGGCAGCTCCCGCAAAACAGAGTCCATAAGGCGCTGAAAAGATTGGGCGGCGTTTTTCAGGCCGAACGGCATACGCAGAAACTCAAATAGACCAAACGGCGTAATTACTGCCGTTTTGGGAATGTCCAGTGGGTGTACCGGCACCTGATGATATCCCCGGACGAGGTCCACCTTGGAAAAAATCACCTTGCCAGCCAGGTGTGCTGAAAAGTCCTGTATGTTTGGGACAGGGTATCTGTCAGGTGCCGTTGCCTCATTAAGCCGCCGGTAGTCACCACACGGGCGCCAGCCGCCGCCAGGTTTGGGGACGATGTGGAGGGGTGATGCCCACGGGCTGTCGGATCGGCGTACTATGCCCAGGCGTTCCATGTTGGCAAACTCAGCCTTTGCCACGGTAAGCTTGGTTGGGTCGAGGCGCCGAGCTCGGGCGAAAACAGGAGGACCAGTAGTGGCGAGATGGTGCTCCACACCATGCTTCACGGTAGATGCCGAGAAAGTGGGCTGAGTGAGGGCTGGGAACATGGCAAGCAGACGGTGGAAATCATCGGACGTTGAGAGCATGCTAGACAGTCGTATGGGGTCGGCCTCGCTGAGCGTGCACATATAAGAACAAAACGTGACGGCGTCAACCAGACGGCGGTTCTTTACATCCACCAACAGTCCATGTGCGCATAAAAAATCAGCGCCGAGGAGGGGGACGGCGACCTTTGCTGTAACAAAGTCCCAGCCGAACTGCTGTCCTCCGAAACACAATTCGACATACCTCGTTCCATATGTGCGGATGGGGCTACCATTGGCAGCTTCCATAGGGGGGCCGTGGCTGTCGGTCGCCATGTCCAAACGGGATGCAGGCAGGACGCTCCTTTGTGCCCCCGTGTCGCACAGAAAACGGCGTCCGGAGATGCTGTCGCGGATGAAAAGCAGCCTGCCTACGCGGCCGACGCTCATGGCCACTGCTGAGCGCCGGCCCTGACATTTCCCGAACCGCCGAAACTGCATGGTGAACGGCATTTGGTAGCTTTGGTTCCAAACTTTGCATGGTAGAAACACAAGCCTGAAGGCTGTTGGGGGCCAGAAGGCTGCTGCCGACGAGAAGTGGTTGCCGCGACGAGTGTGGGAAATGTCCCGCGTTCGCTATAGCGACGTGCTGGTGCCGCGCCGGCACACTGTCTGGACTCGCCAGGAAAAATTTATCAGCCTCTTCAGCCAGTCTCCGACAGTCAGTGATTGTGGTGTTGGCCAATGCAGCTCGCACTTGAGAAGGCAGCTGACGCAGGAAAAGCTGGATGAAAAGAAAATCTGGTCTGTGCTCGCCCAGAAGATCCAGCATACGGTCCATGAGCTCGGACGGTTTGCTGTCACCCAGTCCGTGAAGTGAAAAAAGCCTGCTGGCTCTCTCAGCGTCCGACAGTTCAAACGTTTTTAACAGGTGGGCCTTGAGCGCTGTATACTTCTCAGTTGCCGGAGGATTTGTTAGAAGGCTCACCACTCTGGATGCCGTTGAATTTCCGAGAGCCGACACAACATAGTAGAATTTTGTTGTATCCGCAGTGATCTCACGCAACGCGAACTGCGCTTCAGTCTGGGCGAACCATGCCGATGCCGACGATTCCCAGAATTCGGGGAGTTTGAGGGTGACAGCGTTCGCGGTCATGGTCGTGTCGTGTCTCTGGGTACGTCCAGCAGACTAATGTCGGGGTCACCAGTGTGGAAATTGCAATAATTCGCAAGTGACAACTTCTCACTTTGAGCACACGAATACGTGTGTTATTTATTTTTTAGGTAAACACAGGAGAGAAAAACATGGCGCTCCACCGCGTCCCACGTCACCACGCCATTTTAAAGGGACCGCGATCCCTGTAGTCATGAATAACACACTAAGAACAAAGTGCTGCGTTTATAATCAACAGTATGTAGAACTACGCTTAACAACAAAGGTGAATTATGTATGTCACATTCACTACAGAAGCACATTTTTTCCACACAGAAAAAAAACAAAACAAAAATACTTTAGTAATTCATAACTATGACATAAAATGTCAAAATGTTGATATAATAAGTCATTATTATGAGATAAAATGTACAAATTATAACACAAGTTGGACTTAGGAGAGAAAACTTATGAGATAAAGTCATAATTATGACATAAAAAGTCACAATTTATAACAAAAATGTGGACTTTTCTTTTTAATTAGCACATGTCAAAACGTGAATTTTTATACATAACCACTTAAGAAAAAATGTTTTGGTAATTTATAACTAAAAATTAAAATTTCAAACCTTTTGATATATTAAGTCTTTGTTGTGAGATAAAATGTATTACGTCAATCATAAGACAAAAAGTAAAAATTATGACATGTTGGACTTTGGAGAGAAACTTATGAGATAAAGTCATAATTATGACATGAAGAGTCATAATTCTAACAAATTATGCACAATTTTTAAGCAGCACAACTACATAAGAAAAAAATGTTTAGGTAATTCATAACTATGACATAAAATGTCAAAATGTTGATATAGTAAGTCATTATTATGAGATAAAATGTAGAAATTATGTCACAAGTTGGACTAAGAAGCGAAAACTTATGAGATAAAGCCATAATTATGTTATTATGTTATTATTATAAGTTTTGTTAAGCACAGCCACATTAGAAAAAAATGATTGGGTGATTCATAACTATGACATAAAATGCTGATAGTATGAGATAGTAAGCCATTATTATGAGATAAAATGTATCAAGTCATAATTATGAGATAAAAAGTAGAAATGATGACAAGTTGGACTTCGGAGAGAAACTTATGAGATAAAGTCATAATTATAACAAAAAATGTAACTTTTATATATTTATAATAATAAAAATCAAAAGTTGAAGTTATATTAAGCACAATCATTTAAGAACAAAAAATGCCAAAAATTCATATTTTGGCAAATGTTTTATATTTTGATATAGTAAGTTATTATTATGAGATAAAATGTACAAAAGTCATAATTGATGGAAAGTGGACTTCAGAGGAACTTGTGGGACAAAGTCACAATTATGATATAAAAAGTAATAATTTTAGCAACAATGTTGATAAATCATAATTGACATCCAAAGTTGAAATTTAGAAGCGCAGCAACAGTAAAAAAAAAAGGGCACTGGTAATTCATAACATCATGTCGAAATTATATGATAATTATATGAGATAATAAATCGTTAATAAATCGATAATAAATAATAAATCGAGATAATCGTGTGAGATAAGATGTAGAAATGATGACAAATCAAGCTGGACCTAGAGAAACTTATGACAAAGTTGTAATTATAACAAATATTTTGACTTTTGGTGTGTTATGATGTCAAAATTATGACATCAAAAGTTAATTTATTTATTTAGTCTATTTATTTTTCATTTTTCATGTCATTATTACGACGTTCTATCTCATCATTTTGATTAGGTCATAACTGTGATTTACTAATGCATTTTTTTTTTGTTATGTGGCTGAAATGGGCCTCCATACATAATTAATCAACCAAGATTATGTATATATATATATATATATATATATATATATATAGCTCAACATATAGCCGTTGTTGTCCAAATAACTGGCAACAAAAATGAGTACACCCTAAGTGAACATGTCAAAACTGGGTCCAAAGTGTCAACATTTTGTAGGAGCACCATTGTTATCTAGCTCTGCCTTAATCCTCCTGGGCATGGAGTTCAGCAGAGCTGCACAGGTTGTTGCTGGCATCCTCTTCCACTCCTCCATAATGACATCACGGAGCTGC